>RJWT010017052.1:0-19536 GCA_004365215.1 Cuniculus paca | reverse complement strand
TATGTGTTCATATCCTTAATGAAACAGGTTCAGGAAAAGACCGATCAAGACAGAGAAGGATGACTATACTTCCAGACTCTACTCATAAACTGATAGAACTAAGAACATTTTTAATGAAAAAGAAGGATGAGGAAAATGGCCTTTTAAGGAATGAGGATAGTATTTTTAATTATTTAAAATTATAACAGTATCATCATTAGATGAATTAAGCAGTTGTTCAAGAGACTGCAATAAAAATAACTAGAAGAACATGTATATACTATGAGCATTGCCAAATCACTTGAATCCTAAAATAAGAGACTGCCTCTTTGGATGGTCATGAATCGTTTCACTAAAACAAACAAACAAAAAAATAAGTATTTTTATAAATCAATTTAAGCATATTAAGATTGCAGTCAGATCCTTTATGTGATATTCAGTAGTCCCAGCATTTTTCACTCTTATGAGTGACAGGTAGACCCCTATGATTTATATGCTGGCACAGTGAGCGAAGAGCTCTGTTATGGTTTGTGTTCAGATGGCCCCTCCCAAGACTTATGCAATCATGGAGGCAGCTCAATCTAGCTTTTGTGATTGCTTCATTGTCTAGCGCTGGGTTTGGTGGTGTGAGTGCTGCATTCACCCAGGGGTGGAGCCAGCATACAATGTAAGGCAGGGAAGGAGGTCTGCTTTCCTGTTTTTTGTCCTCTTTTACCTTTTTGCTCTTGTTGCTTGCAAGTTACCATGAATGACTGCCCCTCGGTCAGTCCACCTTGCCTTGAAGCCAACTGTGTATGGACTGAAACCTCCAAAAACTGCAAGAAATAAATCTTTTCTTCCTTCAGATTGGGCATCAGATATTTTGTCTCAAAATGAGAGAAAAATAACCAAGACAAACTCTGTGTCTTCCTACCCATTCAAGCTCTATTTCAGTCTTCCTCAAACATTGCTTTGCAAAGTGTTTTCTATTTTACATATTGAATTGCAAGTTTATTTTTTGGATAATAGGTCTAGACCTAAAATCTTTACAAAGACTAAAGAACACTTGTGATTATTCCATGGTACAAAGAAATGAATGCAGCATAATTACCATTAATTAATTACATAATTTCAAATAATTAGAAAATAGTAATTTAAAAGTTCTCACTATAAAGAAGTGATACAATTTTGAGGTTATGGATATGTTGATTACCGTGAATTAATCGCTACTCAATGTATGGATGAATGAAAACATCACATTGTAAAATGTTATATATCAATCAAAAATAAAATTAAATTTCTAAAACTGTAATTCACAGGACAACTTCTAAATATCACACTCTAGAAGTCGATTATTTTATTATTGTAGTCAAGATTGAAAACACTGTAGGCACAGCCAAAAGGAATAAATAAAATCCACAGCACATAGACTCTCAGAATTTTATTGGTAGCTCAAGAATGAATCATGAGGCAGGGTGCGTAGGTCAGTGGTAGACTGCTGCAGGGACATGCTGAAAGTCCCTTTTTCCATTCCCAGTACTGAAAAGCAAAGTATCTGGAATGGGTCATCTTCTACCAAATATTTACTATGTAAAAACACAGACTGTCCATTATTTAGCCTTCCTACTTTTGAACATTTCATTCCAGTATTACAATACAAAATCAGAATAATATTGGTAATTTGATCTCCAAATCTGTGAGTTACCATTAAGAATCAAATTTAGTACACTGATGGGTGATTAGTTCCGTACTGTTATACAAAATCCAAGTATTTTAGTCCCTTGTTCAAAACCTTTCTACTTTAGCAATTTTATTAATGTTCAAATAAATATTGTTACATGTAATGATAAAAGATTCTGTAAAAAGTGTAAGGAATGCTACTTACCACATATGATTATAAATGCTTGGAAATCTAGAAATCTATAATCATACAAAGTGGATTTGAAGATGAATTAGTCAAAAGTTATGACCATGTTAACTCTTAAAGTTTTCTTTACTCCAACTATATTAGCAAAGTCATTATCTACTGTGAAGGACTGAATCGTGCTTCCCCAAATTCATATACTGAATATTTACTCCCATTGTGACTATTTTGGGGAACTGGGTACTCAGGATATTATTAAGGTTCAATCAACTGCTAAGCATGGGACCTTAATGTGAAATAATTGATGTCCCCTACAGGAAGAGACACCAAGAATGTTTACATTCAGTGAAAAGTTTGTGTGCATATACAGCAAGAAGACATCTGAGGGCCAAAAAGAAAAGTCTCCAGAGAAACAAAACCTGCTAACTCATTGATTTTGGACTTCTGGCATCCAGAACTGTGAGAAGTAAGTTTCTGTCGTTAATCCTACCAGGTCTGTGATATTTTGGTAGGCCAGACTCAAAAAGCTAATATATCAACCTATAGCAAGGTCACTGACTCTTTAGTCATTGAAAATTAGTCTGAAATTTTTCAACTTGATTGAGAACCTGGTAAATGAATGAGGCAGAGGAAAAAGTCTGAGAATCTATTGTTAGTGTCAGAGAACTGGCCCTAATGCATGTACATTGGCCTCACTTTAAGTCAAGGATGTGAGAAAGTCAAGGACATGTGAACCAGTGTGAATGCATAGAGCTGCTACATCAAATACATTTGCTAAAAATCTCAGTGAACTTAGGCAAATATTTATTTGAATGAGGACAACTTGCAATTGATTCCACTAGCAACAGTTAAGTTATCATAGTTCATTCTAAACCAGACAGTAGGAAATTTACCATAAATTTTTAGAACTGATTTAAGTTTTCTTAAGTCTGAAGAAAACTGAAGCATATCTATGATGCTTGACAATATATTCTTATTTTTATTGCATATATATTGCTGTTATCTATTTATATGAAATAACAATCTTAAATTTGTTGAAAACATATTTTCATGTTATATTTAAGGTATATTTATCTCTAATCAGTAAATTTTATTTTATGACTGGTTTAAAAATAGTGTCCAAATAAGTTGCAAACCCATTGTTAATTAAGCACTGTAATAATTGTTCAAAATGCTGTTTATTAGTGAAAATAAGATTATTACCCAGGTTCACAATATTTTATTTTTCCTTGTACTTACAATGTCCTTTATTTATGGGATGTGAAATGTGTTAAAGATTGTTTTGCTAATATATTAACAAAATTGTCTTTATAAGTTTGTATGACATTTATAGTCTCTATATGTCCATGTGATTGTAAAAGCATTGGTTAGTCATAAATTCATGTCAAATAATGAAGGAGAATGTGTTCATTACTGGATGTGTGACTAGTAACCAAAAATATTCTGTATAGAACATTTTAAATTCTATTTACAGTTATTAATGATGAACGATACCTAAAATATCTGTTCTTGTCCTTCAGAAATATATTTTCCATACTATTCTGCAACATTATAGTAATGAAGTTACATCTCTAATTACAAAAAGCATTTCCAGTGTGAGCCTATACCACGCATTCTAAGCTGCAGGTAGGAATTTACTAAGTCCCCAGGTGTGCAACTACCATCAGTAGGTCTTTAAACATCTACACATCTCTAAAGCAAAGGCAATGCCAGTATTCCACTGGGCTGGGAATTAGTCTGATAATCAGGTGACTTATACCAGATGGTAGGATACATTGTGGACATTTTGCCAATTATATTTCTAGGCAGATGTACCCTAGAGCCTCTCTAGGATCTTTGTATGAGAGATTAGTATCCTCTAGTGTCTCAAAAACACATTTTGATGAAAAAAAAAGTAGCCATAGGGTAGGTGAGTTATCCTAAATGAAACTTTTTGTTATATATTTCTGATGAATTTTAGAAGCTCTAGATTTCCCAAAGTCCTTGGAGAGTCCCTTTCATTGAATCATGTTTTTATCGCTAGGTGAAACAAAACACTAAATCCCAATCTGAAACTCCCTGCACTGCAGCTCCCCTATGAATTTTGTATTTTATGCGGTGCCTGAATCAGTTCTTGCTAACATAAATAGTTCTTTGACTTTTTCAAAAAGTTTTCTCATTTTACGATTAGTGAAATTTTTGAGGTTGTGTTTTACTTGAAAAAGATATCATAAAATAATATAAAAAACAAAGAAAATAAAGATGCTTCTGGTCAGAATTTATTATCTAAATTATAGTCTGAAACCATGAAAAGTGCAATAATTTTGGAAATGTGAAACAGTAAATAATCTTAATAATAGAGAAATTTAAACCCAGTTTTTTTTGTTTTCTTTTTTTAATTTGTGGTCTTTAGTTTTCTTTCTGTTTAGTACTCAGGATCAAACTCAAGGCCTTATGCGTATTAAACAAGCCCTTTACTGCTGAGATGAAAACATAGCTTCCAATTATAGCTTCCTTAGTATTATTTAGCAGACTATGTTCTGGGGTCATTTTCTTAACACTTGAAATATTTTGTTATTAAATGAAAAACTTTTATCTTAAAATATGAATTAATTTACCAATATATATTCTATTATGAATTTTACTAGTATATATTCTATTATGAATTTAATTTATAATATAAAAAACAAGGGAGAAAAATGTTAATGGTTTACAAATCAAGGAAGACCAGTTGAATTGGTAAGGAAGGTGGATTTTTAAAAATAAAAAAGTTCAATGAATAAAAAAATATAAAAATGTATCATTGTCAGCATGGATATATAAGTTACTTGGACACAACTTGATCTGTTAGTAAGATTTATATGAATCCCACACTGAAAATATTTGTATATTTATATTAAAGTAAATGAATATATGCATGAATAAAAGACAATTTTATCCTTAAAAACAAATTTTATCTTCCAGAATTGATATCTTCTTTATTAATCAAAAGCTTATGCTGAAAATGTAGGCTTTTACATAGGAAACAAGTTAGCTCATATATATTCTAAGATGAAACTTGGTATCAGCTACCAAAGATGAGATACAATAGAAATATATTTAAAAGAAGAAAGTTTGGAAATGCTGGTGATGTTAGACTTACAACTACTTTTCTAGGAACCACAGATATGGAGAGAGTAGAATGTCAAATGCACATGGAGGCAAATATTAAAATATTACAGTAATGTGTATGAGCACAAGAAATGTTGACAAACTCTCAGCTAGAAAAAAGACATGGAATGGGTTATCCTCTAGAGTTTCCAGAGGAAACCAACCTTCACCAAAATCTTCATTTCAGATTTCCTGTCTCCAGAAGTGTAAGAGAAAAAAAAAACTTCTATTTTAAGCCACCTAGATTTTAGATATTTGTATATGTCAACTTTAGGAAATCAGTACCAACCTAGACCTGGTTTTATTAACTTTTTCAATTTAAAATTTAACAAAAGAAAGTGAATGTGTAGAAATATAGGGTTCCATCTAACATTATCCTTGATCAGGGGCTGTTGTTTCCATGGTAACTAATTTTTAAAAACTCCAGCTTCTTCCCATACATGTATAACTTCTGTGTAATGTAATCACATGGAAAAAATGCTTAAGTAAGATGTGTTCTGGTGTTCTATTAGACTCTGAAGGATTTGATTCTAAGGAGAATTTCATTGATTTAACAATTGAATTTCAATACCTTTCGAGGTTTTCACATATCTAATATCAATGGGAGTTATCTGGATAAATTATAAATTAAGGTGTCATTTTTGTTACTTCCATGTTTGTTATATTAAACCAAAAAATAAGTATTTTTTTAAAGGTGAATACCATAAATAAACCAATACCATGGGAAAAGATGGAGAAACTTTGCTCTCTGCCAATCCCCATCCACAACCTATGTCAGATGGTACTGATGAACAAGGAAATGTTTCTTTCACACTCTCTGGCCTTTTATACAGAAAAAGTAGCACATCTATGTTTCAGAGAAAAAAAAAAGTGTTCTTCACAGTAAGGGTAGTGTAGGTCTGTGGAGAGTTCCCAAGAATGGTTGTGCATCTGATTCCGATATTAGCACTGTTCTAGTGAGTAAGCCTTTCTGAAGTAGGCCCCGTGTGTCTGTATTCTTAGCAACTTCTGATATTGGAATTCATGGCCTGGTTAGGTAACAACTACTTCAGAGATTCCCTAATTTTGCTTATCTTCATTGTCTAGTGCTATGTGGTACCTATTTGTAAAGCAATATTATTAGAAATTGATAAAATGAAAAGAAAGAACAGCAAATGGTATAACTGTTCATTAACTGAATGGTTGGATTTACTATAAAATTAATGCCTGAATATATGACTTAATTTTGTGTAATAATATTCATTATTGAAATTTAACATATATCTCTATTTCACTTGCACCACAAATATTTATTTATTGTTCCAAAAAAATCTTTCAAGGTAGGTATTACATTAGTTATGAATGGCTGAAACAATATAGCTTGTAAGTTACTGCTTCTTGGCCTTTTGCTTAAGACTGAATGTATAAGGGCTCAGGATCTAGCTCAGCAGTCTAAGCACCTGCCTGGCAAGCGCAAAGTCGTGAGTTCAATCCCCAGTGTCGCAAAAAAAAAAAAAAAAAAAAAGACCAAATGTATAGCTTTTAAGTGTAAGATTCTGTACTTGGCTCAAAATGTAATTTTTTTTTTATTCTGTTATAATGGTTCTATTCTGTTTTGCTTTGCTTTGTTTTGTTTTGTTCTATTCTCTTTAAAATAAAATTTAAAAAGTGATATAATTAATAATCAGCAAAGTTTGAATTCAAATTTAACTTTTTTGTCTAAAATGACCATCCTACTATATTGACCACTTTGTCAGTCAAGCCCATTGACAACAAAAATACTTTCTTACACAGATAAGGCTGGATCTTAGTTTTGAACAAAACAGAGAATCTCATTTGCGTGGACACTTATGTAACAATGACGTAACCCAGTTCTCTAATTTCCTTTGTTAATGATATGGCATGTCAGTATGAATTATTTTTACAACCCATGGTTACATGCAGCTAGTTTAATGACAGACATCAGTCTGAAACCTCATGGAAGCTTTAATTGCATCTTAACTTTCTGCTTTTGTAACTAAAATAAGTTTTGCACTCATTCCAAAAATATATCAAATGTGACATGAGACTCTTCTACTCTTCACAAAGAGTTTATGAACTGGAAAATATTCTGACCTCATTATAAAACATAAAAAAACTAATAAATACACATGTATGGCTACCATTCAAATTTCTAAAAACGTTTTCCATAGTATCATTTTAATTACCTCATTATGCATTCAATATGGTAAGAGAAAAGGAATGGCAAGTAAACAGTTTTATGTCACTGAATTACACAAATTATATAAAAGAAGTACTAACAAAGAGTTTTGTCTGGTGCTAGCACCCAAGCAGAGGGCAACTTTGTATATGTTCAAATATCTACATTCTTGTACAATGTTAAATCTCAGAATATAATAATCTTGAATCATTACCAGCTTCCAATTTGTTTAATTTTTAAAACTTGATAACAGGAGTAAAACATAAAAACATTTTCTAATGGGGACTTACAGTATTTTTGTGGTAAGGGTTTATAACATTCATTTTAGAAAAGAAAGTTTAATTTTAGGAAATGAAATACTAGTTACATAGATTGTTTAGTCTGTCATAACTCTACTTTTACCAACAAGGCTAATAAAAATTTATCTTTGGAAATATGTACTTCATGAAAATCAGATGAAATTTTGAAGGAATGGGAAAATCTTGTTGGACTAGGATACTGGACTAAAATAATTTGAAGAGAATAATTAATATTGCTAACTTATCATTAAATATCACTGAAATCTGGCCAAACATGTTGCTTTCATTAAAGTCTTACTTTTCTGTTTGATTCCGTGATGTTGAGCACAGCATGCAATTACACTATTGCTTCAACCCACGATTTTCTCAAGGGTGGAGCAAACAGATTAAAATTTGTGAGTGGAGGAATAAGAAAAACTGCAGTAAAAGTATTCAGAGACTTTATTAAGAAGACACAAAGGAGAAAATATGTTCTACCTGATAATAAAAATGAAATAATGCCAGCATTGTGTTCATTTTGTTTCAATTGTGTTGTGGGTCCAAAGTGACAGGTGCCTCTGTTTATTACCCTCATAATGTAATGGTTTCTATTAGAAAAAAATCCATGGCTCATTACTCTCAATCTCATTTGTTGCTTCATGATATACATTTAAGAAAATGAAAACACATTAAAATGCTTACATATGAACATCACCAGTTAGGGGATTTTTAGTTGGATTATGCCTAGGGTAGTGTAACCCATTAAATCAGCAGAGACAAATAAATTTCTTCTGTGAACACAATGAAAAAATATTTAGCGTAATTCTTATATTTATTTCATGTGTTACTCTATAATACACACAGATACTTTGTGTAATCATTTTTAAAAATTAAATAATGTGAAGAAAAATAATGAAGGGTAGCATTAACAAAATTACTGTATTTGGCAATCATTAAATTTGAAAGAAACAAGCTGTCTTGTGATGTTTGAATCTGTTAGAATTCAAAATGTGGGAAATTAATAATGGTAGGTCTTTTTTTGTGTTGCTTCAACTGTATCACAGATTACATAAGGATAATACATTTTGGAGTTCAGAAAAGTGAGCAAGTAATATGCTTGTCTTCACTCAAATAATTATTTATAATATGTAGATTATTAATTTAAAATGCTTACTAAGCTTCAATACATGTAAGTTTACTAGAGAAATTCTGGCTTGATTTTTGACTGCATTTAGGGAACTGACAGGTTTAATTTTCCTCCCAGAAAACTTGATTGCACCATTTTAGTGCTATAATATGCTCTGTAGAAAGGTTGCTTCCTATAAATATGTTCTATAGAAAGGTTGCTTCAAAAAAGAAGCTAGATACATAGAGCAATGAATGGTTAGTTTGTCACTAAAATAATAGCTAGTGAAGTGTAAAAACATTTGGCATTATACATTCTTGTTGCTCATTTTGATCATCATGAATGAATAATTATTTTATTAAAATGTAACTGATCTTAGGGTAAAAAAATCTGAAGTTTATTAGAATTGTCATAAATTCATTGATAAGCTTTCTAATGGTAAATGCCAATATCATCTATTTTAGCCATATTTCTAGAACATCATCTATTCTTACAGTATAAATTGGCTGAAGAATAATTTTATCTTTGTTTTTTTTTTGTACCAGCTTGTCTTCTGACTCCTATATAGGTCAGGGTTTATTATTGGACAGACTGAAAGAAGGATCTATATTTTTTCTTTTCTTGATTGCAATCTTTGAAATACTAACATTAGAAATCATAACATAACAGCCATATAATAGAATCACATGGGGGTGAGTTTTCCATTTGTAGAGATATTGCACAACTTAGCACCCAAATGATTGTAAGAATACCACTACATTGATACTGAGTATTGAACTCATATGCACATCATGATATATCAGACTTTCAGGTCACTAACGCTCTATAGGTGGGCTCTAGCCACAGCACAAGTAATGCGTCAGCAGATTTTAAGCAGCAATCAGGAAACGTGTGATTACAAAGAGCTGTAGGGAATCTATGATATCTCATCTATGAGCTCGCTTAATCCATCTACGGGGTGCCATACCTTTCTAAGATGTAAAAGAGGCTGCAGTGGTAGATGGCTGCATTGTGGAAACAAATGAAAGGTGTGCCATCAGTGAAGGTTGCCAAAATATAGTCTGTGGACCCAATCTGGTCCTCCACATGTTTTTGTCAACAGAGTATCTGTGGAACTCAGTCACACGCAGACATTTCTGTGTTTTCTATGGAAACCTTCATGCTGCAACAGCTATTTACTATCAACCTTCTACAGAAAAAGTTTGACAACGCCTCATCTAGATGATAAATATCTGCAAAGTGGAGAGTGACACTAAGAATTGGTTTAATTCCGTGAGTATTATAGTTTTACACAAAACAGCTGGAAGAAAGGTTTGTATTTTCAAATCATTTATAAACACTTTTCAAGACTAGAGAATCACAGAGGAATATATAAAATGATTCATGCATTTAACAAAGGCTTTGATTTGATAACCTCTCCAGAATAAAACCAATCTGTAAATACGGACCACTTCTGCAATTCCATACTCTGGCCTACTTGTAAGTATTTCTACTTTGAACAAGGAAACTCTTAAATTTATTTAAATGTAGTTTTAATTTGTGGGAAAACTGAGAAAAAGAAACACAAATAAAACTAGTATTTCTATAAAGAAGGTCCACAGTGGGAAATGGAGTCGCAGCTGTAGTAATGTGTGTAGGGGAATGTACTGGGTGTATGAAAACTTACCCACAATTTAGGATTATAATCACCAGGTCTAATTGATTCCTTGTCAGTGCTCATATGAAATGATAAAACTTGTACGTCATTTTTATATGCCAGTATATTTTGTGGTGGTTTGTTATTCAGATTTATTATGACAATACTTCACTAACACATATCATATCTAAACCTTTTACATTATGCTATGAGTCTCACTGTTCAATTAAGTATTGTCATCTTACCCAGCATTTTATTATGATTAAGGAAAATATTTTATTTTCTATTTTATTTCTGTACTATTTCTGGCCAGCCAGAAAATAATAAATAGAAATATTGTGGTTGCTCAATAATATCTTTTGAGTATGTAAATAAGTTTTATTCAATAACATAGGTGGTCAGCTTTAGAGATTTGTATTGATATCCTGTTTTTAAAATTTTACACAGTGTGTATATCTGTATAAATATCTGAAAAACACTGAATGACACTGTGTTTGTCTAATACTGTGGGCTCTATAAGCTTAAGTAAGACAACAAAAATGGTTTATATATTGTATATACTATTTATACTATTTCCTTCAAAACTCCAAACACAATTTGATGAGTAATGAGTTTGTTTTCACTATCCTAGATTTAAAGTTGTATGCCTATGCTTGTGGTTGTAAAGCAGAAAAAAGTGTCTATGTAAATTTTATGCAGAAACATATGGGAAGGACATGGAATATGTATAAGTATACAGAACAGTGTAAGCATAGGATAAATATATTTTTCAAATTAAGTAGCTCTTCTGAAACACTTAAACAGAAATTTGTGTGTGTATGTGTACTTATAAAAAGTATCTGTTCTTCAATTTGTGAAAGGCAATTATGTCAGGAATCAATAGTAGAGATTCTGAAGGAAGATGGTCTTTTCAAATCCTTTCAATCTTTACTCTAATATTCTATAAAGACAGCACATTTGCAAACCTCACAGATGTTTACAGAAGGGAGATATGTTAAACATTTAAAGAAGAAGTGTTTAAAAATAATGACAAAAGTGAAGTAGAGGTGCTGGAAAAAGACTGAAAATTTAGCAGAAATTACATTTTTTCTGAAATTCCAAGTACTGCATAGGAGCATTTTTCAAAGAAACAGAAGTAACAAAACCCAAGATTTTTAGATTTCCAAGCAGCTTTGAATGGAGATGCAATCATATTAAAACACTCAAAAAATTTTAGGAGACTACAATGAAATGTATCACCTTTTCAAATATTAGACCTGCTTTCTATTGTTTAAGTGCTATAGGCTTTTAGTCACTGGTCATTAGTTATGATGTATTTTGATTCTGAAAAAGCTTCACGAATTTTCATGGGGAAAGTATTGATATTTGCAAATGGTTATTAAAAAAAACAGTTACTATGGGGGAAAATGACACATTTTTCAGGATCTACTGAACTTTAGTATTCTCAACACTGGCATAGCATAATGGCTTAATTATTGGAGAAGTTTTTGATTGTGTATCTTAATGACTGATCCACAGAGCCTCAGTTTCAGATGGCATGGAGTTTCTAAAGAGATCCTGCTGACTGTGGCACTGACATATTGATCCTGTTGCCGTTCTTTCATTCATTTAGTTCAGGCATAGAAACATAGTTCTTTCCCATATAACCCAAGTACTTCATTATAGAAAAGCCAAGTGACTGTTCTCAGCATAGTGATGGCTGATTTGAACTGTCACCTCATCAATCTGATTGATTACATGTAAGTTGGCCAATGAAAGTAAAGTTTTTTCCTGTAGCTGCTTTCATCAGGGATTACAAGCAACAATTTTATACTTTTCCTGGAAGCATTTAAAAACAAGTTTTGGTCATCATTCTGTTGAGTCTACCTATGCAGATGACCAGGCAGATATTTTCCTTTGAGCCACCACTACCAGCTTTGGGTCACCATCTCGTATGCCATGATCATTGGCCTTTATATTTAGTTCATGACCGGTATTCATACAAATGACCATTTGCTCCCAAAACTGCTACGGGTGTGTTTTCCACCTTTCAGCTGTGGTGCTTTATGCATCTACAATATCGTACTACCAGTTTTCAGAGCAATATAAATTTTACAGATTATTATTGTTAATTTTTTCAATCTTCCCACTCATCATAACCTTTAAATCTTAGATTAGGGCTCAAGACTAGTTTTGTTTATACCTAACAAAAGAAGCTTCTTATTTCACAAAAGATATTAATTTCCAAGGATATCATGGACAATGATTAATAGTGATTTAAGAAAAATTCTAAAGAAAATAATCTCAAATTTTAACGTGAAAAATCTCTGAGTTCAAATATAAGCAGGTCACTTTTGCTGAGAATTAATAGATCTAACTTACACAGTTAAATAAATGCATTTTCACTAGAATTGACAGCTTTTCCCAGTTAAAATGTGAAGAATATAAAGACAGTTTTTGTACACAAACTATTATATATTTTTATTTTCACAGTACAGTCTCAAAATATTTCACCATTTTCATAAGGCAATAATGAGTAATGTGAGCTTCTCAGAACAATTTAGATGCAACATTTTAAATCACTGAAAGACCCAAATGTGAAAGTATCAGTTTTTTCCTAATAACAAATAGCAATTACCCTGAGAAACTGATGTGTTACACTATTCCTCCAAAAAGGAAATATGCACTTTTTAATATTGAAGAAACAAGAGGAAGTCACATTCCAATGGAGTTGTTAAGCACTTGTTTATATTGGTAGATTACATAAACTGCTGAAATAAATTTATATTTTTAAAATGGTGAACAAATTTTCCAGCAAATATTATTTCTTGTTATATTTATTGTAAGTTCACTTACATTTTGTGTTCCTCAGAAAGCCAAGGCTATATTTTGCTTCTTTGAGGGAAAGATTAGTAATTATTATGTGATGAATTTTTTTTATAAATTAATACCCATATCCACAGCTAACTAATTTTATAATTTTATGTGTGTGCTGCTAAGATGGAAATTATGAATATGCTCTTACTGTTCATTTTGCCATTTAGCATAGAATGACTTAAATAAAAAAACAGAAAGGAAACCAGTCAAAAATCAAGACTGTGGATATTTTTTCTATTTAAAATTAATGTACTCAATTTTTAATTATAGGAACTCTGCATTTCAATTTTTGTTACAAGACTGAAATATTTCAATTTTATTACATGTTTAATATGCTTTGGAAATCCTGGGATCTAGATTAAGCAGCATATAGCTAACCACAGATCCATGGATCTGGATCACATTGGTAGAGCTGACATTTAATCATGGGACATCAGTTTAAATGGGTTAAGAAATAGCTAGTTGATTAGTAAATCATAGTTCTGAGTGTGTCTATGGATGACTAATTTGTAAGCCAGTAAAGTGAGGGGGCAGATCCATCCTGGATGTGGCACTGAGGCATCCTAACATGGCATCGACCGAAAATCTTGTGGCTAATGTAGAACAAAAAGGGAAAGATGGAGGAAGTGTGATTATTTTTCAAGAGCTTAAATCACTAAAGTCATGTTTGACATCAGTCTTCTGGTTTCCACCTCTCGACTCAGACTAGCACCAACACCCTCCAGTAAGCTTCCAGTCCTTCAACCATGGCCTGGGGCTCTATCCTGATACTTCTCGTTTTGTGTCTTCCATTTTCCTGTCTGAGCCACTGTTAAATTCATAGCTCACCAGCACGCAGCCCATCACTGCAGCTTCTCCCTCCACTTATTCTGTGAATCTACTGAATAAATCCTTGCATAATCATATTTTTATATTGATTTGGTTCATCTATAGAACCATGACTAACACACCCTTTGGAATCAGGAATAGTTCTAGAGAAACAGAATTTTAAGGATGAATCTCTAATCAGCTTAGTGGTTGCTAATTTGATAAGACTGAACCTTGCCATAGTCTCTTCTTTTGAGACATTGGAGAGTACACATAGTCTGTGAAGTGGACTGTTTAAAGTAATATGTAGCATAGATTCATTTGCCTATCCTATTTAAGCACTTATGAGCTGCCTAAAGTTTAGTGGCTTCATGTACACCCGTTTTTATTGATTTTACGTTGTTTTATTTTATCTTATTTTGAAACAAGTTCTTGCTATGTAGTTCAGCGTGGCGTTGAACTCGCTATGTAGCTCAGGCTGGTCTTGAACTTGTGGCAGTTCTCCTACCTCAGTCTTCTGAGTGCTGGGATTACAGTGCACACCACCACACCTGGTCTTGATCAATTTTTGAAGAATAAGAAATATAATGATTTTGACCAATAGCTATCAGTACCTCTGGACAAAGTGAATAAATGAAAGTATAGTGATGAGTTCAGCAATTCAAATTCTCAGCTCTCGAGATGCATAAACAATGTAAAGTTTTCTAAGTGTATCCTGAAGGAGAATCATCTCTCCTTCAGTCATAGGGTTGAAGTTGCTGAAAATCAAACACAATCCCTCATAATGACATTGGTTGACTTTCAGCTTTAATATAACCCTCAACTGCAAGTGTATCTGCAGTTAAACTGAGAGTGCTGATCTGAAATGAGTAAGAGCTGGTAAATTGGAGTGAAGATATCTGGGAGAAACTTGATGTAGCTAGGGAAACTGAATACCTAAATTCTGATGAGATTATTTTGCCAGAGAAGAGATTTTGTCACCTTGAGGGACAGAGGCATTCCCACCCTCAACCCCTTTGGAGTTATCCTCTGCACCTGTACCTGAGGAAGGTAATCCTGTGCCAACTATGGAAAGACTAATGACCTTGCCTGTTGCAGTTACTAAGCAAGGTAATGCTGATGTTTCCAAGGATCTTTTTTCACCCACCACTTTTTTTCCTCTAAGCCTGTAAAGAAGCACACATCTCAGAAGGTCTCTAAAGGTTAGGTATACTGTTCCACCCATGGTAATGTATGCTACACTCCCAAAGAACGTTTTTACTCTTCTAAATCTTACAAGAAGGTATAGGAGTGGACTTTAAGTGCATTGGACAATGATGTCAGAAATATAAATCTGAATCAGGTTAAATTTCTTGCTAGGATCTCATTAAGTAGAGATTCTGGATTTAGTGTCACAGCTCATGGATTTGAGAAGTTCTTAAGCATTTATTTGGTTAGTTGCCTGAAATATGAATCAAGAATGGACTACATGGAATGAGAACGTGATTTACCATATTCTTTTCTTTACTGTTGATGATGATGGTCAAGGGCTCAAGGAAACAGGAATGATGGAGTGGATTTGCTAAGTAAAACCTACTTCTCCACACCAGCAAGTTACAGAAAATATACCGTTTAATGATACATTGAGAAATTGATTTGTATAGGCAGCACCAACATCCTCGAAGAGTTCTGTCATTGCATTACTTTGTATTCCAGTTATGGTGGAGACCATCATCATTCAGCTGGGAAACCGAAATGAGATGAATATAATTGAATCCCAGAGTAGCAGAAGCCAAGTGGCAGTTCTCAACTGTCAAACACAGGATGAGCACACTGTAGTGGACAGCAGAAGCTTAGAATTGTCTGACACAAGAAGACCTACGGCATTGGCTGATTATTCACAATGTTCCCAGAAGTGAAAGAAATACATAGGAAGCCTACTAAATTTTTATTGGATTTACACAAGCAGAAAAATTCAGTGCAAATGAATGAAACTCTACCTCAAGGTAGAACAATACAGAATCATAGCCCCACAACAGTTTCCCAGCTTGGAGTTAATTTACGTACTTATAAACTACTGAATGAAGGGGAAGCCAGTTCCACTTAAGGAAGGATCCTACTGCACGACTAAAAAGTTTTACTATTGCTATTTCCCCTATCTTTCTCCAAATTTCCCTACTACCTTTAATCAAAGTAGTTGTACACTGGGGAGAAGAAAATGATCAGACATTTCAGAAATCAATGAACATTGGTTCTGAAGTTATGTTAATTCCTTGGAGATCATAAAATGTCATGGAGACCCACCAGTAAGTGTAGGGTCTGTGAAGGAAAGTGATGAAGGTAAGTGATGAATGGAATTGTAACCAAGGTCCAAGCTCATGGTGAATCCAGTTAATTCCTAAAACCATCCTATGGTCATTTTCCCAGTTCCAAAATGCATAATTAGGATAGACCTGATTAGTACTTGGCAGAATTCCCATATTGGTTGCCTAACCCAGGGAGTAAGGGATATTATGCTGAGAAAGGCTAAATGGAAGCTAGTAGAACCACCTCTACCTGGGAAAACAGTAAATCAAAAACAATATTGCATCACTGGAGGGACTGCAGAGATTAATGACACCTTCATGAACCTGATGCAGGGTGGTGGTTCTCAATACATTTTCATTTATCTCTCATATATGGCCTGTGCAGAAGAGGGATTTATCTTAGAGTGAGATGATGGATTACTGTAAGCTTAATCAGGTTTCCTTCTTTGTTTGAAAATATTACCACTTCTTCTTTTACATGGTATGCAGGTATTTGTTTGGCAAAACATCTTTTCCCTGTATTTATACATAGGTCACACTATAAGAAATTTCCTTTCAGCTAGCAAGGCCAGCAATATACCTTTACTACCCTACCTCAGAGATACACCAGTTCTCTGCCTCTGTTTCACAATTTAGGTGTGCAGGGTAGTTTTTCTTCCATTAGTACTAGACTGGTCCATTACATTGATGGCATTAAGCAGATTGAACTAAGTGAGTAAGAAGTAGCAACCACTCTGGACTTATTGGTGATACATTTATGTGTCAGAGGATATAAAATAAATTCAACTAAAATTAAAATGCTGTCTAACTCAGTGAAACTTCTAGTGGTTTCAGGCGTGCAGACTTATCCCTTCTGAGATGAAGGATAAGTTATTATATCTGGTCCCTCTTATAATCAAAGAGGTACCGATTTTGTGGGCTTATTTGGATTTTGGAAGCAACAAATTTCTCACTTGAATGTGTTACTAGTTTTAAGTGAGGCCAGGAAAAAGTGAAGGTTTTGCAACAGGCGCAGTATGCTATGCAGGTTTCTCAGCTCCCTTTGAGCCATGTGATCCAGCACATCCAATAGTACTTGAAATGTCCATGGCTAATAGGAGTACCACTTGGAGCCTCTGCCTGACCGGCAGAAATGAATCCCAGCAGAGGCCCTTTAGGTTTTAGAGCAAGTCTCTGAATTCATCTGCAGACAACTACTTTCCCTTTGACAAGCAGCTTTTGAACAGCTACTGGGTCTTAGTGGAAACTGAATCCTTGATAATAGAAACAGGTTACCAAATGATCTGAGATGCCCATCATGAATTGGATGCTGGAAACCCAATTCATAAAGTTGGATATGCACAGCAATATTTCATCTTCAGATATAAATGGCATATGTGAAATAAGGCTAGAGCAGGCTTGAAAGGTACAAGTAATTTATATGAAGGAGTGATCCAAATGTCCATGGTTTTCCTGGATGTGCTATCTTCTGTCCTCCATGATGAACTTGTGGTCTCAGGATATACTATATGATTATCTGATAGAGGAACATACAACTAGGACCTGGTTCACAGATGTTTCTGTATAATACACAGGCACAACCGGAAAGTGGACAGCTGAAGCATTGCAAACCCTTTCCAGGACATCCCTGAAGGACAGTGCCGAAAGGAAACCTTCACAGTGCTCAGAAAGTTGCACAGTGCAACTATTGACACATTTTTCTTGGAACAAAAATGACCAAATGTGTAAACTGGATTGTAGCCAATGTCAGGATGGTCAGTGACTTGAAAGAAATAGAAATGGACAATTGGTGATAAATACCTTTCATGAAGGGGATGTGGATAGACATCTCCATTTGAGAGAAGGATGCAAAGATATTTGTGCCCCATGTAAATCCTCACCAAGGTTTGACCTCAGCAAAAGACGACTTTAACAATCAAGTGGATAACATAACACATTCTGTGAGTTTCAGTCAACTTCTTTCCTAATCCAACCCTTGTCAATGCCCCATTGGATCTTGAACAAAGTGGTAATGATGACAGGGATGGAGGGCTTGCTTTGATGTGGATGAACATCACTCATCTAGGATGACTTGGATCTAGCCGCTGCTGAATGCCCAAATTTGCAGCAGCAGCGGACAACACTGAGTCCTCAGTAGAACACCATTCCATTCTTCAGGGTAATAAGCCAATGAACTTGTGACAGGTTGGTTGTATTCAACACTTACATCATGTAAAGGGCAGTGTGTCATCATTACTGAAATAGAAACTTCTGGGCATAGATTTGTCCTCCTTTCATGTAATGTTTATTCTTTCAATACTACCAATCAGAGACTTATAGAATGCCTGATCCACCATCAAGGCATTCCACACAGTACTGCTTCTGACAAAGGAACATATTTCACATGTTACAGAAATGAGACAATGGATCCATGCTCACAGTCACAGGTCTTACCATGTTTCCCACAATCCAGAAGCAGCTGAATTTATAGAAAAGTACTTTCTGAGAATGCAATGACATTGCCAGCTGTGTGGAAATACCTTGCAAGTCTGAGACAGTGTTTTCCAGAAGGTTTTATATTCTCTGAATCACTGTTGTGGTCAGGGGTTTCAAGGAGAACAATTGCTTAAAGGACATAGAATTTATAATATTATTTAATGACGGTCAACCAGAGTTAAATACAAGAAAGTGTAGGAAATCTATCCACAACACTAAAGACCTAGAAAATCCAGCCGAGGACCTGAATCCCACAGCAACATCCTGTATAAGTCCAGCTGAAGACCTAGAGCCCATGACAATGCCTCCCACAAGTCCAACTGGAGATCTAGAGCCCAAAACAGTGATTCAAGCAAGTTTGTTTTATGGATCTGCGCTGGGAAGGCCCAAAGGTCAGTAATGAAAGCTAGAAAGTCTATGCCAGCAGAGTGAAGGATTTGTGCCAGTAGGTTGAGGGTTCTGCAGTTCACAAGCTCCTCCAGGAGAACCAACAACTCCAAACAAGAACACTTAGGAGAACCCACTAGCTACTCTTCCTCTCCACCTCTCCTTTTATGCCGGCAACTTTCCACAGGTGGGCCATCTACACGCAGCACCATGCTGATTTAATTCAGCTGGTGTTAAATTGACCACCAGTTTTTAATTAATAACAATCACCATCTGATATAAGATACTGTTTCTTCCATAACTAGGATTTGTAAGCCCAGTAATCAAGGAATGGAAGTGGGAGTGGTACCACTTAAATGGTACCCTAGGGGCTCACTAGAAAATATTTTGCTTCCTGCTCCACTTACCTTATGCTATGCTAGCCTAGAAGTCTTGCTTCCAGGTGGGGGTGGTTTTCACCTGAAGATAGAATGAAGATTCAATTGAACTACAACTTAAGACTCTGTCCTGGTCATTTTGGGCTCCTCATGCATCCAAATCAATGAGATAATATGGA
>RJWT010017051.1:0-19531 GCA_004365215.1 Cuniculus paca | reverse complement strand
TTCTTCTCCTTCCCTCGTGCTGGCTTGTACCTTAGAGATGAAATGTTTTCTCTGTGTGTGTTATGTGGGTAACAGTGTTGACGCTGGTATGGAGTTGTGTGGTAACGGACCGAGAAAAAGAGGTGTCTGTGGTTTGTCTGTACAAAAACATTTTGTCACCCAGAACCACTTGCTGAAGTAGCTTTTGGCAAGGTGAAGCTATTTCACATAAAGGGTTCTAATTTAATGTAGATAGCAAATATTAGTGCATTGCACACTTACTTTCACTGCTTTGCAAATGTCTTCCTTTTCCTTTTTTCTCTTTTTTCTCTTTCCATTATTATTAGTATTATTATATCATCATTATTATTATTGTAAATTCAGATAGGGGATCCCTGTCAGTCTTGTCACAATTGTTATGTAAATCAGTAATGCATGCTGTTTTATATTCTGCATTTTCCTATTGCTCACAAGCTCTGCGACATCATTATTGCCCAGTTAAGCTATGGGATAAGGGAAAGTCATGGTAACTGGGCTATTTTAATTTTGGGAAATAAATTCTGAAATTTGTTACTTACATTAGGTCCAAAAACTTTTTAATCTCACAGTCTTTTTATATTTTTCAACATTATTGAGAACTCTAAAGAGCATTTGCTTCTGTGGGCGATGTCTGTTGTATTTACTGTGTACATTTAATGTTGAGCACAATGTAAAGCACAGAGTTCTTTTAACAAATGAGCATTACATTTCATGTAAGCATATAAGCACTCATGGGAGGGAAGACCATGGGGAAGTCCAGGTGGGATGTGGATGTTTCGAATCTCATTCTGGGATACCAGCGATGCGTGTCTGAACTAGCCTTAACATTTAAGGAAGGAAGATGAGCCAGATTTGTTTACATTCCTGCTCAACAAACCTTTGTGGAGAAGCACAAGAATTTTTAGCAGATCTCTGAGAAACTGTGGGGCCTCTTGAAGTATCTTTGCTGTACTTTAGTGATTAAGAATGAGGATAGTCACATATTAATTTTCCTTTTAAAATAGGTTTGACCTTCCAGGTCTTCAAAGGGGATACAGCGATCATTTGGGGGCCCTAGACACACTATAAAAGCTGCTGGTTTAGACATTTGGTGATAGAGACTGAGTGTGCTGGAAACTCCAGAAATGGTAGTGGATCGTGGGAGAATATTGAGGGCCCCTTCTTCTTACCAGAAATTTATACCACAAATGGTTCTCTACTGACGCATAACACAGCCATGCACATGTGAAAATGAACTTATGCATAAATTCAGTGAAAATGATTTAGTATCTTTTTTGTGACCATTAAAATGGTAACATGACTTAGTGAGTCATCATCTCAGAATTACTGCAGAACTCTCCTGTGAAAATCAGACTCAATATCATCATTACCAAGAAAATCACCAGGGTTCTGGTTATATTTCTTATTAACTGATTAACCAAGTACCAGTTAAAAGTTGCGTGCAAACATTGTATCCTTTTTACTATTAGTCTACCAGTCTTTCAAAAATTCCTTTCTTTTACAAATATGTGCTATGATTTACAATTGATGAAACTTCATTAATTAACACCACCAATCATTTTGGTAGAACTTTCTGAGGAGCTTCTACCATGTTTGGACATTTGACCTCATAAGTCTAATCATTTGATTCTTCTTTTCAGACAGTTTTGAGATAAAGTCACAGAATCATAGCAACATGGTTTTAAGCCCTGGAAATGTCACACTCACCTATGAGCTACAAATGAACTGGACAGCGCAACAAATCATGTGGGAGAAGATCCAGCCGCATCAGATAGACCTCTTGATTCACTGCAATCTGTCCAGAGGGACAAGTTGGTCCAGGTACAGAAAACAAATAGTGACCAACTGCATGCAGGGTATCAGAAGCAGCTTCATCATCATTCCCAATGCTACTGCCTCCGACTCCGGGTTTTACCGCTGTCACGTTATATCCATCACTGGAGAAAATGAAACTTTCCTGATGAGACTGACCATCACCGATGGTGAGTGAGCCCCGGATGTTTTCCAGACACAGTAGCTTATGCTGTAGTCCTGGCTTTCTGGAAGGCTAAGGCAGGAGGATTGCAAGTTCTAGTCCTGGTTGAACAATTTAGCAAGACTCTATCTCAAAAGAAAACAAAAAATTAACTAGTGCTGGTGATATAGCTCGATGGTGGTGTGCCCAGGTTTGATTCCCAGTAACGTTAAAAACAAGGCAAACCCAACCCAACCCAACCAGACCACCCAACCAAATGACAACGACAACAGTAACAACAACAAAGACTAACCCCTATGTATTCGTTTCTGTTCTTTTTATTTGTGGTAAACACATTCATTTAATGAAGCAGCATTGTTTCACAGTATTTTAAATGGTTTGATATAGGGTATTAGCCAGCATTAAGTTTTAGAATTTAATGTTTCACCTAGTACAGAATATTTTCTATTTTATCTGTCATATTCTTCACATTTAAAAAAATAAATAAAAGCATATGGCATTAGCAGCTTGTATGTTTCAGCTGTGCAACTCTCGATTCCCAATTATATTAACATTGTTGGTGGCTCTGATAAGTCCCATGATCCCTAGCAATGACTAGGCAGTGCTGGACTCGCTCATGTGAGACTGCAGTGGACCAGAATTCCACCGCTGCTTGATGGTGTGGTCGTTACTTTGCCAGGTCAGACAGCGGCTGCAGCCGTTTTCAGATGGGGCAGAGAATCACTCACCTTGAGGCTAACAAAACCGACCTTCAGGGCCTCAATCTAAGCAGAACCCTTCAGAGAGCTGCATTCACTTTGTGTTTGTAATTTGACCCCTTTGTCATATCGAGGCCCTAAATTTTGTAAGCACCAGGCTGCTCAATACCTGGAGAGAGAGAAAAGGGGATTTCCCCCCGCCCCACTTCTGAAAGTACAAATATACATCGGCCCACACAACGTCTATGTGGAGGCCTGATTACCGTTTAGTGAGAGGAGATCAATCTCAGGAAATTCTGCTCTTTCCTGGATAAGGGTTTTCACTGCTGAGAAACATGTCCCACAAAATAATTTACTGTTTATCAATAATACAATTTTTATTTCACTTTACTCACTTTGTCCTTCCCTCCCTCCTTCCTTAATTCCTTTCCTCTTTTTTCTTTCTTCCATATACTTTTAGCCAGTTTATTTGCTTGACTTCTAGTTAGATTTTTTTTTTTTGCGGCAGGGTATCACTGAGTAATCCAGATTGGCCTTGATTTGAGATCTTCCTGTTTTGGTCCCCCAGCCGTTGGGGGTAGAGGTGGCCCCACCACACCCAGCTTTGGTGTAGAACCAAGGCTTCCTAGGCTTTGGCTGCTGCTTTCCAGCTTCTGTTTATACTGCTGACTGATATTTCTTCCTGCAATGAAAACGAAGAATTAAGGATTTTTGCTGTATGTAGTAAGGGGAGCAGTTGCTGGAGAAAAGCAGTTTTCATCCGCAGCCACGTTGGGGGCCACAGGAGTCCATCAAGCCACGCCCTTCCTCCTCAAGAGAGCTGGAGCTGTGATGAGATACGCGTTGCATTTACGACTTAGCGTCACACAATGGTTGACCTCAAATCATGGAGGAGAATAAGCTTCCTCATTTTAAATATAGTGTGACTCTATTCCTGCAGGCATAGACAGAAAATATTTCTTCCATCGGAACTCCTGCATTATACAAGTGCTTTTCTTTTAACCTAGTCAGGAAAAAAAAGGTAAAATTTCATAGAAGCCAAGGCAAAAAAAAGTTCCATTCAGAAAAATATCATAAAGAATCATTTTCAAACACATGTGGAGTAAGGTGTTGTTTATTATGTGCTGATAAAGTAATTATAAACATCTTAAATCACAAAGCAAATGAAGGCCGTAGATTTTTAGATGTAGTTATTTAACTTTTACGAATTACAAGCATATCTTTCATTTATCCAAATATGACTGTCTTGCACAGAACTATTTCTTTGTACATAAAATATAAACAACATCAAAATCTACTAATGAAATGAAGGTGACAATGTAATGGTGGGTATTGTAGTAGTCTGAATTTGAACAAATGTAAAATGACTTTTTGACATTCAATCGACAGATCTAAAGAATAACAAGTGAACGTTTCATCCATTAGTAAAAGAATTATAATTGAAGGAAGATGACAACCATTGACTGCATACTTTAAGTCCTTCTTTCAATTATTATAAATAAAGAAAGATTGAATCTAAAAAATTAAACAGAAAATTTGATAGATCATTTTTGTTTTCTCTGGTGCAGTTTGATTATTTAGCCCTAAGGCTGTTTGGTCAAAAATCAATGTAGAGATTGAAGCAGAGAGACAGGTAAAAGATGTGGACAGATTTAATTTATTTCAACCATCAAGGGAAAGATAATTGTGACACAAATTTTATAAACTGCTCTGCATCCTTTTGTTAGTTCCCATCAACTTCTTTTATAGGACATACTGCTGGATTTGGAAGAGGGATTTTTAAGACTTCAGATTTATAAGCGCATATCAGTTTATGCTCTGACTTTTGCCTGCCAATATTCATCTTCAGACAAGATTCTGTTAGTCAGAGGTCACCCAAAAGATTTTGTACAATCTTCAACCAATAACTGTATGACTGCCAACAAATGCATCATCTCTCCCAGACTTCATGTATTCTGGGTAGCAAAAGAAAAAGGCAAAAGTCTGAGTTGACTTGCCATTGACTTTCTTTGCAGAATGGAAAGAGATGCTGATCTCCTGTCCTTTGTGCTCAGGACTTGTACATTATTAAGAAACAGCTCCAGATTAACTCTTTAGGCTTTAAAACTTGACCACAAGTGCCAGAAACTGGAAAAAAAATTTAGCTTTTTGACAGTGACCAGAATTATCTTTGGTTGTCAGTAACCTCTAAATTTTCATTAGTCATAAAAGAAGTATTGTAGGTAGCATCAAAATAAATTGTGAGGGCCATTTCATCTTAACCAGATGATGTGCAAACTATTAGTGTTTAAACTGAACTTCAGCACAGTGCACTGGGGAAGCCATCGGGTCCTGGAAGTGGTGGTGGACCACAGGTTATGGGTCCACCTTTCCTGGATGCAAAAATAGCTGAGACAGGAAGAGAGGGATTCAGAATGATATCAGTCTCAGCCCATACTTGCTGCTCTCTTGTACAGCCACTCACATTATCCCACTTTTTCCTGTTTTCTTTTTTCTTTTGAGGCAGAGTCTTAGCCACTAAATTGCCCAGGCTTGAACTTGCAATCCTCCCATCTCAGGCTCCCAGAGTTTTTTCATTACAGGTGTGCAGCATGTTCAACTTCGTATTCTCCTTTTCTCAACCAATTTCTATTTTTCACCATATTTAGGTCTTTTCGATAGGATGGCAGTCAAATCTCACAGTTTTCATATCTTGTCCACATTAACCCAAAATGCCTTCCTTTCTGCGAATCAGTAAGCATTTTGGTTTTCTGAGGCTTTATAACTCAAAAACTGATACCCTCAAGTGACCTAATCTACATATTGGTATGGTCCAGATTCATCAAAACTTACTTGAGGTTAAAGACTATGACACCTCCGTTGAAAGTTGTCAGAGTATCTTTTTATCATATGCTCAATAAGTATTTTTGACTGCTTTCATGTTTTAAATTTCAGTTTTTTTCTATGGAGATTATTTTGAGATTGGTTTCATCAACATTGAACTTTTGAGGTTTAGTGATTGTTGATCAAAGGAAGTGAACTTTCAGAAGATGAATTGCAGTGATTGGGGAGAAAATTTTTGTGAAGTTTTGTCTAAGTATACGATTTTCAGAAGGGACTGTTTTTTTAAACTTTGGTTTTCTTATTTTTCAATTTTTACACAAATTCTGCAAAACTGCAAGTTTCCAATATTAGAGAATGAAATTTGTAAATTGAGATTACAGACGTAATCAATCACTAAGAAGTAGTGATGCTACACTTATGAAATTTTCCTTATGTTTTTCTTTTGTACTCTAGAGGGTTGGCAAAGGGGTAAGAAGGGGGATTGGTGTACTACCAATTGTAAGTTTTGCCTCTCAACAACTTGGTGAAGATTACTCTTTTGGGACTCTGTGCTCCTGAGTTGAATTATGAGAATATTGAAGAAGAGATAAATTGGCCTTTAGTTTTTGCTAAAATTTGACCTTTTTACTCCCAATGGATTTGGATTCTAGAACAGTTTCATCTTGTAGACAAGTTTTTATTGTTGTTGTTATTGTTTATTTAGGATTTGTGAATTCTGAACCTCCTTTCCCATTCCTATGAATTTAGCATAGATTTGAAGATTATAGGTGTGTGGACAGTTTGAGCAAGTGTGTAGGGCTGATGAGTGTGTTCATTTCTATGGTAAAGGTGACAAACCTCAGCCTTTCATTAGCTGTACCAAATGGAAAATAAAACATTCATGAAAATTATGTGATTGAACCACATAATCAGACTCCCAGATTACTAGTGATACTGCTCCTCACAAGTTAAAATAGCCACCACTGAAATAGATCAGCCACTATTTGCAACTCAATTTAGCTTTGTTTTTAAAAATCTGGATGAAAAGTGGCCACCCAGAGGTAACACCATTTCCAACATCACAAGTGAGCTGATTACTCAATCATGGCCGGTTATGTCATTGCATCTTTATAGTTGCCTCTCCCCAAATCAGTTTTTAAAAGAGATATTACATTTTTAAAAGACTGCTGGTCAGTTAATTTGTTTAGTAAACCCCATGTACTGATTTATTTTTTCCAAATATACAAAATCAGAGATTGTTTGTTTGCCTGTAGTCGTTTTTATGCATTCTGTGTTTATGTAGGTCACTAGTGTAATGAATTGAATAATAGTGACAAGTTTATAGAAAAGAGAAATTCTGAAAGGTCACACATTAAATTGATTTGATAAGTTGCATTGTTGACTGTCTATTGCTACCTCATGTATATAAAGCAAGTTCTGACTGAACACAGTCATAAACAATGCAAGTGAATAGAATTAGAGAGGAGTTGATCCTAGGAATTGCTCTTCTGTAAATGGCCTTCATCAGATTGAATTTTAAAGTATTTTTGTTAAATTTCCCTCACTCTTGGAATTCAGACAAGTAGGGATTCAGGTTCAGACAAATGCACTGATTTTCTTTCCCCTTAAAATTCATACATGGCCACATTTATTCAAGAAACCTTCATAATGGCTCCAACTGCAAAATAAACCCTTTACTTCTTGTCATCCATGGAATTTTCAGTTGAAAAACTCCTGAGAATTGTTAACAGCTTGCGTTTGTCACTTATAGCCTTATTAGAAATTGAACATAGATAAGTGTGAGAAGTGTTCTCCAAAGGCAAGTGGAAAATTACATATTTAGCATTTTTAGAAATTAGTTCTTCATTTAAGCTTAATGCATTTCATTCTTAACGGAAATTCTAGTTTTAAGTGTTCCAATTCAGTTCATCAGACAAAGATATCTAACTTCATCTGAAGTATTTCAAACATACTGACTTGACTCTGGACAGATATTTGAGGGCAACATAATGGGTTTACACAGAGGACCGCATCATTACAATTGTCAGAACATGCAGAGAAAGCGTGGATGAGTCATTCAGAGAGATAGCTTTGAACTTAAATTTGTATCTTCAAGTTATTTTTTACACTGAAATGATTTAGGGATTCTTAAAAAGTATTTCCTCAATGGAAAAGTATGTTCCCATTGTACTACACTTTTGTTAGAACTGAAGAGTAGCCATGGTGCTTGTGATGTTTAAGCTGTAAGAGTGGCAGAGAAGAGATTCTTCTCTTCACAAGTATAAAGGCAAAATGTTAATGCTCTCCGTTGAGTTGGTAGAAAGTGAAAGTGGCTTCAGTTATATTAATAGGGAGTGAAATGAAAAAATACCTTATTTTGATGTTGATGAGCAGGAGCAAAAGAAAGAGTACCTGCCGGAGAGAAGGCTATATTAGCAGTGGGTAGGGTATTATCTGTGGCTTCACAGCAGAGAAATTTAAGGACATTACACGCAAATGATGTCCAAATCTGGGCTACATATGAGACAACTTTGCAAACAGAAAAATAGAGCCCATACAGTACAGTTGTTATGAAATTAGTGTGTCTTTTGGTTTTCATATTTTATTTGTAACATTAGGACAGAATCTTTGCTCCATCTCTGTGTGTGTGTGTGTATGCATGAATTATTATATCTGTGAACATTTGTTAGAAGAAGCAATAGTTTATTTTGCCTGCCATACGACAAAAGTCATTGCATATAACCTTATAGGCAATTTCACATTCATACTCAACACATCCATATATGCCAAATCTCAAAAATTTATCAAAATAATTTTGCTTTTATGCTGACTTTCATTTTCTCTTTCTGTTCCTGTAAAGAAAGGTATCATTTTTAAAATTTAATTGTGATGTCGACCTGATGAGATTAAGAAATACCTAAGGGATTAGAAAAGAATACCTGTGGGTGTGTCTGGGTGGGTCATGTAGGCATGACCTTAAATGTGACATATAGTTCTTTACTTTGTGACTCTGTCTGTTCTGCTTCCTGGTCACCGTGAAATAAGCATCTTTGTCATGCTCTTCTATCATGATGTTTCTGCCTGGTAGCCAGCTGCTATGAGACTGAGCTGATATAAACCTTTCCTCCTTCACCCTGTGGTAGAGTACTAGGTCTCAGCGATGGGAAACCTGACTAATACACAGGGCTTTGTCCTGGATATTTGAGAAGTGTGCATACTGTGCCAGTTGCTATTCTAGGAATTCATGCATAATTACTCATTTACTTCTCATATCAATTCTATTTTTACCTATATTTTACAGATGAAGAAAGTGAGGCCTGGTGAGTTTAGGTCTCTTGTTCAATGATAATAGGATTCAGAGCAAGGCAGATTGGTTGCAGAATTCTTGTTCTTAGCCACAGCACTGAATTTCTTTTCCAAGTGGAAGAAAAAGTATTATTACTATCAGCAGTCACATCACAATAGAAGATGGTACCCACAGAGTCACACAGCCTTGCTTCCTCGCTTGTAGGAGGTTTATACATACAAGGCAGTTTGGACTGAACCAACATACAGAGCAATATAGGTGAAGGAA
Source organism: Cuniculus paca (assembly GCA_004365215.1). Classification (NCBI taxonomy): domain Eukaryota; kingdom Metazoa; phylum Chordata; class Mammalia; order Rodentia; family Cuniculidae; genus Cuniculus; species Cuniculus paca. Next base: position 10,464 of record RJWT010017051.1, on the reverse strand, counting down.
TGAGGGTGCTTTTCCCACTTGTTTGTTTCAGCACTGGCCCATTACAGTCATCACCCTCATGCTCAGGAGCTATGTTGGGTGGTTTCTGCTTTGTGGACTTATGGTCTCTTATCACGGGTTTGTGCATGCTATGGAGTTGATTCACATGAGGCAGCCTCCCCACACAGTCATAGGAAGAAATAGCAGTCAGGCAAGAGATGTGAGGGTCCAGAGGTGAGGTGCTGGTCACAATGAAGCCAGGTCCATGCCAAGAACAGATTCAGGGATTCTGTGGTTTAAATGCATCCCTCAAAGTTCAAGTGTTGGAAACCTAATTTCCAAGGAAACAGTGTTAAAAGAAGGACTCGTGAGGGCTCTATCTTCAGTGATTAATGCCATTGCTCTGGGAGCAGTAGATACCATGGGAACGGGTTCTCCGTAGAAGGATGAGGCTAGCCTCTTCTTTTACTCTCACCGTCTCTTGCTCTTCCATTTTCTACCATGAAATGAGGCAGCAGGAAGGTACTCACAGAGGCGAGCTCACTGATATTGGACTTGCCAGCCTCCAAAACCAGAATTCAATAAACATCTCTTTATTATAATCTAACTACCAGTCTGTGGTACTCTGTTGTAGTAGCCTAAATGGGATTAAGATCAGGGAACTTTAGAAATAGCCCCTGAACAAGGGAGACTCAGCAGACAGAGAGAGCTTGGGATAGCTCAGCTCTCACAGGACGTGTGGGCACTGCAAACCACCTGTGCATCCACAGCCTTTACCACAGCCCCAGTTAGACTTTTCCACTCCTCCCTTGAACAACTGCTTACCAACTACTAAAAGTTCCCAGACACACCTCTCCTTCCCTCTTAAGTTCCTCTTTTTTCAATTCTGCTTTCCTTTTTCATAATCAATAGACCCTATTTTATCCAAATAACTGTAGAGACCAGAGCTGGAGTTGGTAGTAATTGGAGCAAGCATTCTTTCATCTCTCACTGTCTCTTTCCCTGTCTCTTTCAGAGACAATGAGGATTGAAACTCCAAAATCTCCCAAAGAAAGCAATATTATTTTCTATATTAACATATTCTAGCCACTATATTGTCTCACAATTCTGTAATTTTATGTTTTACAACTAAATATATAAACACTTATATAGTACAGTATGTCTATTTTGTATGTCTTAGTACAGCTTGCAGAAGGTACGTTATCTTGCTTTTGGTAGGGCATCTGAAAAATTTCCTATTGTATCTCTGAGAATAAAGATGATAATAACATAATGTAGAGTTAATGCCTGGGTAAACACCTATACTATTAACAATGTTCTGGGGAAATAGAAACAAAATCTCCTCCTTACCAGAACACTGCTTCACAAAGGTAGAAGAGAAAGAAAACTATTGTATTATTGAATAAACATTAAATAATAATGTGATGTGCATCATGGGCAATCTACCAGGAGATTGGAAAGACTCAGAGGATTCTCATCCTTTGTATAGACAAGCACATGCAGTCATGTATGCTCTAAAGATAATGACTGATCCTCAAGTAAAACGACTTCACAGCACCATTTGCCAAACCCAGATTCACCTGGTAAGTGGGGTGGCCACCTGTGTTAGCTAACTGGCTTTACTCAAAGGAACAATAAACACATCACATGTCATGGCAAGAGTAGTTTTGCACCTTGGAGGGAGGAAGTCAAGCTCCTATTCTCCCATGAAGGTACCATCCTCATTGATGATGACATTTTGAAGCAGTGACTCCTGGGTCCTTGAGAAAGATACTTCTTCATTATAAAGTTGAGAAGAGTGAGTTTTTAAGGATTTACTTACATTTTAGGTAGTTGAAGAGAGGCAGATCATACATTTTCTAAAAGTTATTACTCTAAGAAAGGAGAAATCAAGGGAAGGATTTGGGCTCGGGGGCCATAGCTCTCCCAGAAGGTGACTCATGGATTGAAGCAGCATTTCCAAAGCCAGTGCTAGGGAACACCGACCTTAGGTGTTCTCATGTGAGTGCTACAAGACACAGATGTGCGGATGTCATCTCCATATTTCCAGGTCAGAGTGATATTTAACTAGGTTAGACGATCACTTGGAATAATAATAACCACATTATGAACACTTGACACTGAGTCCCAGTTTGTAGACTGGCCAAGTCTACTTTTGTTTTTTTTAATTTGCAGGGTTGTTGCATTCACTTATCTGAACATGCCTTGAACAAAGTCGAGTGAAAAATTAAGTAACAAAACATACAAAAGAAGTGGATGCAACATGTTCTGTGGCTGGACAAGCAGAGTAATAATAGTTCGTGTTGGCCCTTTTGCCATTGACTCAAAAAATGGCTCTCAGTCCTCATCAGGATTATTTACTCTTGGGAATTTATCTTCTTGTTACAACAAATTAACAGTAAAAAATTAGAAAAATGGTAAAGAAGTGTTAGACTATAGAATATTGAGGAAAACACACAGAGAAAGCCAACAGCTTGGTAGACAATGAGGAGACAAAAAATGTTATATCTAAATACAAGAGTATAATGAGACACAAGTGGATATTAACTACCTTCTTTCTTGCCATTGCTTATAGGAAAGTTTAAAACGTGGTGCTCAAAGTGATGGCCCATCTTCTTTGTATTTATTATTCTCTGCTTAATAAGAACTATGCAAAGAACTATGCTATTCTGCTTACGATTATTTCCATTTAAGAACTATAATTTAAACACTTGGCACCTAAAAGGAGTATGTTTCACTAGTTTAGAAAGATCATATGTGCTGATCTCATTATTTATTGCTGACATAAATAAGACCCATTATATATGCAAGGCTTATTACACATAAAATACAATAAGAATGTATATGTTCTTACAGTGATGTAGTGGAAATATATAACAATGAGCCATCAGTATCAAAGAAACAACCAAAATATTTTCCAGTTGTGTTTGGGTCCCTCAAGCCCTCCTTAGGTGGGAACTCTAGAAGGACTCGCAGCATGGAGCCTACAGTCATGCTCATAGCTTTGAGCAAAAGAATTCAAAGCAAAACCAGCAAAGGGAAAGGTGCAGGAGAAAGAGTCGGAAGGACTGAATGATGTTTCAGAAGAAGAGAAGATACTTAGCATAAGTCACACTGATGCAAAAAGTTTAAATACAGTAAATTTCATTGGTTCAAGAATGATAGAAAGGAAATAAAAATCCAAGTTCTCACATGCTAGGCATGGGACAACCTTGTAACCTGACTGTCGTGGGGCTTGCAGCCATAGGACTCTTTTCTATATGCGAATTCACTAGGAAAATGGGCAGGGTCTGTGCAGTACTTGACATTCTGACCTATGATGCATTAAACTAATATACGTTTATAAAAACTGAAGTTTGTGCAAGAAGTATAATATTAGACTAATAAGAATTTGGACATGAAGACGAGACATCTAATATAATGAATCTAGCCTGAAATTTTTTTCAGTAAATGTTCCAAAGGAAACATATTTTTCAGACTTTTGTCTTCTACCAACTTAAATACCCTTGCCACACACCAAGCAGTCTTCAGCACTGTGCCCCACAGTGCAGCATAAAGCTACACCGTGGAGTCAGAAGGTGTCATTAATGTACTCATCCTGCATTATGCAGGTGAAACAGCTGCTCTTGGAATACATGCTTCCGAGCTGACATCACATTTTAAAGTGCTTAAGCCATTTTGCAAACTATTTCCCACCAAGAAAAGCAAGTAGTAGCAAAATTTGTACTTCAGGTAGGAAACTTGCTTCCCTCTTTGGTTTGCTGTACAATGACAGGAGCACTGTTAAGATTCCCTGTACTTATGCTTCTAGGTTAAAGTCGGATAACAATTTTTAAGGAAGAATAGATTGGAGGTTGATATCGTGCTCCTTTAATTCTTTCAGAATCACTTATTCCCTATAACCTTCTTGCAATAAAATAGGGAAAGGTTTCTGAAACATAAAGTATAAAACTGACTTGCTTAGACAGATGATCTTAGGAAACCTGGCATAATATTACCATACCAGTATCTGCCTGATATATATTTTAAGTGCACAGTCCCACAAACTTCGGGCTATTTCCTGTGATCCTCCAAGGCTGCAGTTACTTTATGTATGTTGGTCACCACTACCTGTGCAACTCCTCAGGAAGGTGAGTCTAACTATAGGAGCAAACATTTTTTGTCATTTATGACTAACTCAATATGCTATTTCAACATGAAAAGAAGAGAAATGAGTTAGTCCTAGTTTGGAATGTGTGCATATTAAATGTTAGTATAAATGTAATGTGTGCTATTGAGAACTTATGTGGTGCTTAAAGTACTTAAACTACCTCTATAGGTTTTATTTAAATCCCCCAGCAATTCTTAGGATTGACTTTATCATCATTTTGTAGCTTCTAGAAAAGTGAGAGATTAAATGTCCTATGTAAGATCTTCTAGGGAAAAGAATTAAAGGACGGGATGGGCTCTACAACTTCCCTCCTCAGTGTCTGCATTTCGAACAAGTGTCTAACGCGAGGTAGAAGGGGGATATTCTTATGAATCACGTTGACAGTTGACATTTGGAAACACCTGCTATGCAGAAGATACATATCTTCTCTACCTGAACTTACTGTACATAGAATGAGATCTAACATTTCTGTTTATATTTTTAATGAAGTCAGAAAATAATTTTAAATGATACTTACCCAGGGCTGCTTACAGAGTCAAGATGTATTTTTCCTGTCATGCTTTTTAACTCATTTGTTTAGGTTCTAAATTAATTGATCTCTTCAATTCTCTTTTCTGAACTCTAATGAAGGAGAAACAACAGCCATTTGTGGCTGTTCTACCCGCTTGGGAAGGACCCGGCAGCATTTCTATCACGAGACATTCCTAAAGGTTTATGACTCAGCCATAAATACTTGTCAGAAACTTAGCCTAGAGGGTCATGGGCTTGTAGTGAATTATTCATTTATAAATTTCACCGACTTGCTTTAAATTATTTTAACTGTGTTTATCTTTCGTAATGGGAGAAAAAATAATAACTTTATGGTTCAAGACATTTCTGTCCCCCTATGAATCAGTACAGCATTGGAATGTAAATTAAAAAAAAAGTCAGCAAAAAAGTGGTCACTGAAAAAGCACACAATAATTCTTCTTTAAGAGAAGGGCTTGAGGGCTGACATTATTCAACTGGAGATCTAATAGCAGAACTTAAGGAAAAAGTGAATGTTATGAACTATTGATTAACTCCCCACAGCATCCATTCCTATCTGCTCTTTTATTTCTTTCATCTTACGGGGCCAGGGGAGTTGGCTTGTAGCACCAGGCTGGCTGTGGATGGCTGGTCTCCTGGCTGCTTCAGCACAGCTGCATCTCTGGCTTTCCTCTAAGCTTCACACTCGTCCCTTAGGGGAAACTGCTGGCTTCATGCCTGTTCTTAAATTGTGGAGGACTTTTCAAAGTAATATAAACTCCACCAAATCAAGCCTCAAATATGTCATTATGCACCATCTTATTGTCTGTTCTACTGACCACACAGAACACCTTGAAATAGTACACATTTAGATGCTCAATGGATGAATGGATCAGACTCTGAGAGGTTAGACATACCTAGAAGAAGTTACAAATAGATTTCAAATTTAGATTTAAATTTTGGACTTATAATTTAGCAGTGTGGCACAGATAGTCATACTTTCAAGTGGGTTTTACTTCTAAATTTATATAATTTACAACTTGATAAAAATAAAATCATCTTACTTCTTAAAGATTCTGAGTCTGCTTCTAAGTAAGCAATTCTCTATATCTTGTCCTGTAAATGTAACCTCTGAAATTTGGTAAAATCATCTGTTTTAGATGTCCAGATCTTTACAATTTTGTACTGTTTTTCCTCATTATAAACATAACATAGCATTTAGAAAATTTAGAAAATACTGAAAGCCCAAAGAAAACAGTTGTTTTAAAATTTTAAAAATTGTATATATACATATGACTGTCAAAAATCAAATATATTCAAGGTATACAACATGATGGATTGATTTATGTAAATATTATGTAATAATTGGAGCAATTAAATTGATTAACACATCCTTCACTACCCATGTTATCCATTGTTATCCATGAAATCATTCATCTTCTAAATGAAATTTCATATACTTTGAACTCTGATCCCTCAGTTCCTGGTGTCTACTGTTATATTCTCTGATTCTATGGTTTCATCTTTTTTAGAGTCCACCTACAAATGAGTTCATTTAGTTTTTGATTTTCTGTGTCTGACTGGCTTCACTTAGTATAATGTCCTTGAGGTTCATCCATGCTGTTTCAAGTCTCAGTATTTCATTGTAAAATCCACAAATAACCCTCTGGAAAAATGGTCACTAGATGTGAAAAAACATTTTTCCAAAGTAGACATAAAACTGGCCAATAGGTATATGAAAAGGTGATCTACACCACTAATGATCAGGCCAATGAAAATCAAAGCCACAATCAGATAATACCTCTCAGCTGTTACGCTAGCTATTATCAAACTGATAAAAAGTAGTAAATGTTGGCAGTGATGTAAGGGAAATGGAACCCATGTACAATGTTGGTGGGGATGGAAATAGGTAGAGTCATTATAGAGGATTATGGGGATGTCTCAAAAACTAAAACCAAAACTACCATACAACTTATCAATACCTCTGTTGGGTATCAGTATGTTGAAGAAATATCTACATCTATGAAGCATAATTCACAAGGGTCACCATATAGAAATGACATAAGTGTCCACCAAACAATGATGAAGAACATATGGTATATATATATATATATATATATATATATATATATATATATACACACACACAATGGAATAAAAGGTAGGAAATCCTGTCATTTGAGACAACTCAGAAGAACCTGGAGAATGTTATGCTAAAAGAAATAAGCCAAGAACAAAAAGAAAACTACTATATAAGTGCTTGTAAGTGTAGAATCTAGATTAAACACACACAAAAAATGTCTTAGTTTTGCTTTGCAGTAAAGCTTATAAATTAATGAGTCTAGACTTTGAGTTCTTACCATGAAAAACTTCCTACTGAATAGTGGCTTAGGAAGGGAGAAACAATCCAAGGAAAACATGGCAAAAGATCAGTTGAAAAGCATGGTTTTCAGTCGTCCCAGGGATCATGGTATTAGCTTTTGAGGCTCTTTATCAAGAACTAGGGGGATTGTACTGTCTTCTCACAACGTTTCCTCTTCTCTTGGGAGGAGATGGTCAAATTTGCTGATTTCCTTCAATGCCTTCCTGCCAGTAGCAGGTACTGACCTGGTCTCTTCTCTGTGTGAGGTGCCTAGGGTGTACCCTGTGGTGAGGACAGGTGAGGTGCATTGTGGGCAGAAAGCCAAAGCGAGAAGAAAAAGTGATCTCTGAGACCATGTTCTAGAGGTGACATTCCTCTTGGAGTACAGGTCCATCACTGCTCCACAATGACTCATTAGATTCTTACCACAACTCCATGATGCAATGAGAGCTGCTGTCATTGTCGTTATTCGGCAAATGAAAGAAGCACACGCAGAAGATGTAAAGGACGATGCTGGAGGTTGTCAGCTAAATCGTGACAGACCTGGGGTGAGGACTTCAGACTCCTGGACCATTGTACATTTCCAAATGCAGTCACTTTTTTTTTGACTATTCTTTTAATCATTAAATTTATCAAATCCAGTAGAAACATTTTTTGAACAAAATTCTACTGATAAACATGAAAGTTACATAGTGTTGTAGGTTTAGTGTACTTAATATATTAGATGCAAAAAGTAGCATTTACTCATATATTGCTTCAATAGTTTTTAAACAAAATATTTTGTTCATTTGATGAGAATTATTGGAATGAAGTGATATCTGTATTGAATTCTTCATATTCTTGTTCTTAAGTTTTGTATTCTTATTCTGAAGTTTTCCTAGCTCAACTAGGAAACTACTAAAAATCTGAGGAGTCATAAATATTAAGAAAGTTCTACAGGAATAATTGTCTTTTCTCCTTTGCCTACCTTATTTTTATTAGATTGTTGGTTTTTAATTGTTATCCTATCATGATTAATGTGCCTTTTTTTCATTGTCCTACCTTCTTATTGTGACTTTAGTTGAATTCCTAATTCCTATTACTTTTTTTTTTCTCCTAGGTAAAACCAGTAACCTGCACATTATTGCCATGGCTGTAGGGATAGTTTTATTCTTGTTTGTTACCCTAATTATCACCATCGCTATCATTTCTTATAACAGGTGAGTAGAACAATGTACCCTGAGTCTTGCTTTCCCTCAATAATTCTGGTGTTAGAGTTGTCCAGTAATAACCCAACAATTTGTCAGGCTGTCTCAGCATTCATGTACTGGTCACTATTTGAGTACTGTTCTCATGCAGAAGGGAGAGGTAGTGGTGGTAATATTAGAGGTAAAAGCTAGAATAGTTCACGTAGGTTTTGCATGCCTTGGTAGTCTGCCTCTTCATATTCCACCTGGTGCCTCTGAGTTGCCTCCACCCTATCTGCTTCTCCATCAAAGAAAAAGCTGTTCTTGGAAGCTGGGGGAGGATGATGCCTGAATTTATTCATCCATCAGATATTTACTGAGCAAAGCAGTGCACAAAATGTAATGAAGCACACATTCTAATAAACTAACAACATGATTTTAAGTGGTTGTATATTTTCTAAGACAAGCAATCTAATACTATTATGAAAAATTATGGAGAAGGGAATTGGATAGCATTGCCTTAGAGACAGTGGGTAATCATTTAAAATGTACTATAGACTTCAGTAGATCCTAAATGATAAACCTTTTACTGTCTTGTGGCATGGGGGAAATTTTGAGGATTTTTTGGTTGATTCCTGCTTTTTCTTCTTAGGTCTCAAGTTTATTAACCCATTTGACTAGTATTTGTTACACTTCTTAGCTGTAGTTGTATTGGTTTGGAGTTATGACAGAGATTACATGTTGGGTGTTTGTAGCTTACATGTCTGGGAGAGCGCTGAAATTTTATATATGTTTGCTGAACCTATGAGCACATTCATTTTTACTTTTCTCTTCTTAATAATCATTACATACGCACACACATGCACATGTGCATGCACTCCTTATTTATAGAAATTCCAGTAGGTTCCCTCATCTTGTCTCATACCCTGGACCTCTATGTCTTTCACCATTTACCTGATTACACTAATACTCTCCCACATGCCCTCCTGCTTACAGATCTATTCTCTCCTTCTAACCTGTTGATTTTTCCTAGTTTCCCTTTTGAAAGTTGGACTGGTGATGTCGTCATCCTGTTTAACACTTTTTATTTTATTTATTTTATTTTGAAGAGAATAAAACCAAGTGCAATAAAAACAGAATAGAGTCAATCAAAACAAAACAATGAATATGATACAGGACTTCAAAAGAAGATAAAAGGAAAACAATGGCTACCATAATGCCTCTTGTTATCTTCAAGGTAGCTGCCTATACCTTCAGACATAATACAATCAATGAAAACAAAACAATGAAAGCAATACTGGACTTCAAAACAAGATAATATGAAATCAATAGTAGCTACCATAATATATTTTGTTATCTTTGAAATAACTGCCCATGCCATCATATATAATAAAATCAAACAAAACAAAACAGAATAAAACCAAATTAAACAGAGCAATGAAAACAATACAGGATTTCAAAACGTGATAATAGATTAACAATGGCCACTGCCTTCCCTTTTTAGACATTTTCTCCACTTTCACTTTCACAATATCTATTGTGCATTTTGGATCCCACTAACTCCTTTAGTTTTTTATACTAAGGAGACAACACGATGTTTACCCATGTGACTCTGAACCATTTCACCCATGAGCATGATCTCAAGTTGTATTCATTTACCTACAAGACCCTCAAGGTTATCTTTCTTTATAGCTGAGTAGCTTTCCATTGTATAAAAATGCCATATCTTTCTTATCTATTCTGCACTTGATGGGCAAGCTACCCCTACTTTTTTCTGCTTCTCTGTCACACAGAGCATTGTTTTCTCTCCTTTGACTTTCAGTCTATGGATTTTCTTTCAAGTTAAATGTGTTTCGTGTAAAGAGCATATTGATGGATCCTGTCTCCTGATCCACTCTACCTGTGTTTCTTTTTATAGGTGAATTGAGGCCATCTACATTAATGGTTATGGCCAACATGTACTGGTTTGTCTCTGCCATGCTATTTTCCTGCCATTGGATGCCTACTTTTCCCCTCCATTCAATTGTCTGCCTTGGCTGGTGATCCTCCTCTGCTGCTGTTGCTGGAACCATAGTCCTTTTTATCTCTCTCTAGAATGTACTTCAGTATTCTTTGTAGGGTTGGTTTGGTGGTAATGAATTCCTTCAGTTGTTCTTTATCATGGAAGTATCTTGTTTCTCCATTAATTTTGGAAGATAGTTTTGCAGGGTACATCAGTCTGGGTTGGAAATAGTTTTTTTTGAGGACTTGAAATATTTCACTCCAAGCTCTTCTTGACTTGATGGTTTGTGTTGAGAAGT
>RJWT010017050.1:0-13073 GCA_004365215.1 Cuniculus paca | reverse complement strand
AAGTAAAGCTGGTAATGTTGTGAACAAATACAATAGAGATGGGATGGCTTAATTAGTAAAAAATTAGCTGGCATGATTCCTATAAGTTAAAATGTACATATTTAAGGAGGCTTATTGTAACATTTATACCATTTATTTTATAATATACTAATTCGAATGTAAAAGTGAATGTAAATTACCAGAAATTAACATGCAGTGTGAAGAAAAGTCCTTTTATCCTCTGCAACTGTAGCATTTGGCAGATTCAGGAATAAATAATCTTTTGTGGCAAGGGTATGCCTTATCAAACATATGCAGATCAGCACTAATTAATGCTAATTAAGGTTTCCTGTCTATCTAGTTGGAAAAACGTCCAAATGTTATGAAATCCAGTTAGTATTCCTATTACGCTAATTGTTTTATATGGGGTGGTTCTTAATTAAAATATGTAAATTGACCTTAATTGCTATATACTAATGGGGGTTCATGTTATCTCACTAAAAGTGACAAGATAGTGAGGAAGGGTACTTAAAAGACTAATTCTGATAAATCCTTAACTAAATGACCTTTATTCGAAATTAATTTTAATTGGAAGTTGGCAAAAGAAATATTTTTTCTTCTTTGTTTCTTTTTAGTTGTAAGGAATGGAAGAATGTTAGACTTCTTTGTTAATACAGCTTTAGAAGCAGTTGTGGATTGTTAATTACATTTAACAAGCAAGTTAATTTTACTGTTTACTGTTTATACTTATCAGGAAGTTATTGATATCCTCATTTCAGTCTTGGGAAGACTTTCTTCTCACTAAATGTGAATATACGGTTACATTCTATAGGCAATTTGATCCAATTAGTGTGTCAGAATATGTGTTACAGTTTGACGAGCCAAGAATACCAATAGTTATTCCTGGCTGATTTACACTGGAATTAATTTTTAGAGAAATTACATATTTTTTGCTTGAAAATATTAACTTTTATTGGCACCTTTGAAGATACTAAGATTAAATAAGCTGAAATGGCAGTTTTACATTCTACCTATCATATTATTATTTTTTAAATTGTAAACAAAAATGTGTATGACAAAAATGAGTATTAAGGATTTTAAATGTACTTATTTTTCTACTATGATAATCCTACAATTTCGAGAAGTAATCTAGCTAAATTAATAAAGATTTCATTTTACCTTTTCATTTAGAAGTACCATAATTTCAAGTTTAATTTAAGATTGTTAAAACTTCTACAAAAATGTGAAAAAGGACCAGGTAAAATACTGTCACATGTAAATGAGCATATAATAAACATCATAGATTTTCTTTGTTGAAAGGAAACCTGATATCTTTACTCTTTTATCAGGACATTGTGACAAATGTTTCACCCAGAATCATCCGGGGGATCACCTCTGGCCCCTTGTATGGCCCTGGACAGAGCTCCTTTCTGAATATTGAGCTCATCAGTGAAAAAACGGCTGCATATTGGTGTCAAAGTGTCGCTGAACTAAAAGCTGACTTCCCAGACAATGTAAGTGTGATTTAACATCTAAAACAAGAGAATTGGCGTAAGTTGGTGAATGTTTATTTAAACATCCAATTCATAGGCTTATAAATATTAATGTGGATAATATATTTTATTAAAGAATCTGCCAGTTGCTTTGCTGATGCATAGAAAGATAAAAAAGAAAGAAAGCTCAAGAACTCATAAAAATCTCACAGTGTTAGGCTTTGTTATAAATGGGCTCCATATAAATGGAGGAAGTATCTACATAAGAAGAAGGAAGAGAAATGAAATACTTATTTTATTGAGTTGGTTTTCACTCTATGTGGCTAGTATTTTTGAAGGTGATGACCTTAGGAAGAAATTGCAGACTATAAATCATTTCAAATATAAACCTAAGCTGGAGCAGAATATTTTATGTAGTTTATTTTTTTCAGTTGGAAATAATTTACCAAATTGTTTTTTGGTAACTAAGTCAACCATCTTTTATAAACCTTTTTTCTTTTGTAAGAGACCATGTACAAATATTGCAGTAAAATAGGGTTTAAATATAATACACAGTATTATCTCTTCTAAAGTCTGGCTAGGGTTATTCTTAATGTCATTCGTTCATCCTCGCTCCTGCTTCGCACCTTCTTTTAATGAATTTGGAGGTTGAGGTTTTGAGCAGTGTGTGTTTATGTTGCCGAAAAGATTTTATTATGTGTTCCTTCAAAAACAAAAAAGGATACTCCATATATTCTAATAGTAAATACTTTTAGATCTAATGAAATTCGTGGATGTTTGCCTGTGAAAAAATATGCCTGGGATATCTCTAAAAAGTATGTAGATAGCACATGATTGCCTAGCCCATCAAGATTTTTCTGTTTTAGACTAATTATTTCCTCATTCCTTCTTACCTTGAAATAAACATAATCACATAGAACAAACATAATTTATCTTCATAAGACAATTCTACAGATGTTAAAAAAAACTACCCAGAGTCATTTGAAGTCTATAGTTTCTGCTTATTAAGAATTTCTCACCTTCTGAATTAGATGTTGCAATTATTTCTACTTTCATAGTATACAACTTTATAAAAAATGATGCTGAACGATTATTTTTTTCAAGGATCTGTATCCTTTGGGAAGCATTACTCAGACTTACAAGGACAAAAAATGGTCAGCTCAAAAAAAATGTGTGTGTGTATCAATTTGGTCTACCGTATTAAGTACTGAGCATTTAATATGATGACAATGATGAACACTTTTACAGCCCTTATTCCATGCTAGGCACTTCTATAGAAGCTTTCCATGTTTTAAACTCACTTGATTTTTCAGTAATTGTATATGCACTATGATATGTGCAGTTTCACGTAAGATGAAAGTGAGGAACACTTATGTAATGTACCCAGTTTTTGCAATGTATGCTAAAGCTAGAATCTGAATTTGAAATTTGCTTTTAGTATACATGCTTCTAACAATAGTGCTTTCTAGAGTACCTGCTTGTGTTGCTTTTAACATTTCAGTATTTTAATACAAGAACAAAATATAATATAATTTAACCAATATTGCTTCAGTAGTATTTAAATGAGTCAATGTGTCTGTGGGAAAAAATTATTTTCTTGGAAAATAACTGCCAGCAATGACTTATCTTAAGCTTACATGTTACCTCCTGCCCTCTCTTGGTCAGGAGTAAGATGTTATAATAATGGTCACCAAGAAATGACAGTAAGTGGACAAGAAAGCTGAGATGAAACCCCTTGCTTTGTCATTGCAGTCAGGTAGGCAGAACAGACACATTTAAATGTGCTTTTCAATTTCCTTGGCAACAATTTTCTTCTTTTGTATGGCTTTTCCTCCTGACAAAACAGTGCATTCTTTTCTCGTCTCTAATTTTTCCTCATTTAGATTATCCTCATTAGTCTTTTTCTGTATTCTTAGAACTAATTTTTAACATTTTTTACATTTTTACCCATAGCAAATACAACATTTTAAATACAATTAAAAAGCCATTCCCATTTGAACCCGTGGAAGTAATGTGTGTGCACCTAGATATTGCCATGCTGAGAGGAGACTATCCCCTACTGTTTTGGAATTATTCTGGTGCCAAACTCAATGAACTGAATGCAAGAAGGTGACCCTTCATTTTCCAAGTTTAATTATCACTCTCACTGGAGTTTTCCCACATCATTCTCAAGTGCCTGGCTGCCACCTTTAATGACAGAGATTGGATAATTCAACTTACTGTGGCAACTTCTAAGCAAGGACTAAGTTTTCCAAAAAAGAAATTGTGTAGAGGACATGCAGGCCAGCTAATACTAGCAGCCAATGTCTATTTCCAGACAGGGTAGACACCAATTGACCATGAACCGAGGAGACAGCTAAAGAACATGCTGAATCGGAGGTAACAAGACCCTCTGAAATATAAAAGGGCTTGTTTCTTAACTATCAGAGTTATAACAATGCCTGCACTCAGAATAGAACTCTACATGGCTTTCAAGGTTTTCTTTTATTTACTTATGAATTAAATTTGGCACACTGATCACTGTAGTGACAATTTATGACTAACAGAGCTTTTTTTAATTCCCAAGCTGAGATTTTGTAAAGCTTATTATGAAATATACTGTATAATCAGGGCCCGCAGAAATCAATTTAAGAGAATTCTTTTATTTACATTGCAAAAACCTTATCAGTCGTATATTTTAGACTAAAAAAAAATTTTTTTTTACCAGAAAAAATAAATGCTGTTCTTGGTCTGAATGCAATAAACCAGTAAGCAAAGAATAGTATTTTGTAATTTGTGGGGGCTAAAGTAAACAACAACAAAGACGAGTAAAAAAAGCAGCAGACTCAACTGGTAAAGATAAACACGAAATCATGGGTTTGTTAGAGAAATTAATAAAGGAAGGACAGTTGATATGTAAATATACTTTGAGTACAATACCCCCTCACTGTTGCTATAGTACTTCCTCAGGTGATTACTGGGAGATACTCATTACACTCATCTAACTTCAAAATGACTCTAAAGAAGTTGATCTCTTTCAGCATTCCTGAGGCTGCTTTCTGGACCAGTAGCCTCTAAGTACAGAGTTCTTAACCTGTGTATGCACCATGAGCATCTTTGGCACTCTGGCAAGGCCCAAGAGCTTCTAATTTTCAAAATAATGGTTTGAAAGCATAAGCACATTTCTTAGAGTTATGAAGGATTCCTACTATAAAAAACTCTCAAAATAAATCTATAATATAAGGAATAATGATACATGTTTTCTTTCATAAGGCACTAAAAAATATGTTCTAGGATCTACTAACTACTGTAGTTTGGATACTATGGTGACAAAAGTGCCAAAATACCCACAGCAGCTACTGTGTGACTTCCTGTACAGGTTATCAATCCTGCCACTGTGGTGCATTTGTGGTTGAGGAATACTAACTTTCAGTGGCACTTTAATACAAAATTAGGGTCTATTTATTTTTCCCATCTGAGCTCAAGAATTTCCTCTGTTCAATCAAAGGTTCTATGGAGCTCAGGTTAAAAATTTAGTTCTGGTTGCACATTAGAATCTCTGGTAATTTTAAGAAAACATCATTTGTGGTTAGGCCTTATCCTAGTTGAATTGTCTCAGAAATTTTGTGGGGTGTGCTGAGTATTCATCTTTGTATGTGCACATGTACTTATAAGTATGTGGGTACAGATGTGTATGTGTATACTGTGTGTTTTATAAAGCTTATCAGTTGATTTTGTTGTATATATAGTTAACATTATATATGGCATTTTACACATTGCAATTACTACTATGAATTACATTGCATAAAATTCTATTTATTAACTTAGAAATACTGTATTATTCAGGTCTTACTTTTAAGGTTTCAGGAGTTTGAGCAGAGCAGTGCTGAGCCTAGGGCTAATTATTCTCCAATATTGAAATACGAGTTGCATTTGGACTTTACAGTCTGCCACAATTCCCAGATCTGTATAAGAACCGGGCTAATTATTCTCCTATATTGAAATACGAGTTGCATTTGGACTTTACAGTCTGCCACGATTCCCAGATCTGTATAAGAGCCAAGTACTAGTCTCTCAGATCCATTCAGATAGCTCCATTCTTCAGTCTCTTAGCGTGTATTCACATGCATGCCCTGATTTATACTGTGTTGCATCCTTGAGAGGTATGCACAGAAGATTTTTGACACTGTTTGAATATTTGTGCTTTCTGGTTCTCTTTCTTGTGGTTTCTAGTACCTTGTTCTTTCTGGACTTTCAGCTTCATTTTCTCAACACACACCTAGAGACATTCTTGGACTCATTTCCCTAATTTCGTACCTTCCAATGACCACTGTACTCTGCTACTTTATGTTTAAGGTCTTAATAAAATGTTGCTTCATATGTTCTATAAGTTCTTTGTTGTTTCAGTTGGAGGATAAATCCAGTCTCTACTATTCCAATTAGGCAGCAACTGACGTTTTCCTTAAGGAACTAGGAATATCCTATCCTGAGAAAATACTTGGCTACAGGGAGCCATGAACCAGTCACTGACCTGTGAACTGTCTTAACTATTCTGATCCATTTTCTCTATCCCCATTTTGTGTAGTCTATCACATTTTAACTTTTGTTTTGCTTCTATTGTAACCTTAAGAAAATAACTGCCACTATTCTACTATTATTTTAATGGAAAGTTGTGAAGTCAAATGAATGAATGATAATAAAGAAAGTGTAATTAATAAAACATTAGACAGAAGACCTTACATATTATATGACACATAATGAACTCAAATTCAGAAGAATTATTAAAAAGCATGTCGAGTTAGTCTTTAATTTTTAATTGGTAACTGTATATGAAATAATGCTTTTTATATAAACCATTAGTTCACATGGTTTTTGAAAATCAATCAAGAAAAATACTTCAAGAACTACAAAGATGCTGTTAAGTTTGATTTGTCAAATTTCCCTTGTAGAATATATAATGAAAGCTGGGAATATAGCTCAGTGGTACAGCACCTGCCTGGCAAGGGCAAGGCCCTGGGTTCAATTCAATTCCTGGTACAAAAAAAATTAAAAAAAAAAGTGAATATATCATGAAAAAAAGTAGGAAAAAAACTAAATTCATAAATAGAATTTTATACAATATAATTTATAGTAGTGAATGATTGCAATGTATCAATATCTATAGTATTTCATGAAATACTTATGATGACTTATGAGGTTATATACTATCATCACAGATGAGAAATTGAGGCTGAGTGTCAATAAATAGCAAGTGAGAGCAGAGGCTGAGATTCCAAGCCATTCAGATGCTATACTATACTTCATTATCTCCGGACTATATTAACTCTAGAAAAGTAAGAATAGGCCAGGGATGTAGCTCAGTGGCCCAGCACATGCCTGGTAAGTGCAGGCACCTAAGTTTGATTCTGTACCAAAAAAAAAAAAAAAGATTGGTTTAACTGAGCATGGACTATTTCACTCTTTTGAACTTTTCATTACTATTACAAATTACTTTTATTTTTAAAACTTAGATAATTTAAAAATCCAATCAAATAAAGTCACTTGATGAATTATCTAGAACTTAGGTAATTTAAAAAGTCAATCAAATAAAATCACTTGATAATCTGGGTTAGTATTAATCCTTGATTTTGTAAAGAAGTGAGCCTGGGATATATCAATGGTTTCCTGAACTCATGAACAGTATTAGAAAATCACCACTTAAACTCTGGTGTGAAAAAGAGAACCATGTCTGAGAGATACTAGGCTTCCCTCAACAGTTGTTCCATACAGCAACCAAAAGTAGAACTTGATAATATTTATAAAAATACAAAAATGTGTAGTACCAACCAAGATAAAATGCACAAGGTCTTGCATCAACCAAAAAATTTCCTGGTTACATAAAGGAGTAGGAAAATATAACCCCTAATAAAAGGAAAATGAATCAATTAAAAACATTCACAAAGTGACTTGATATTAGAATTGGCAGTTGGTTACATTAGATCTGTTGTTATAACTATATTTCAAATATTCAAAGTGTTAGTATATACAAGATAGATAAAAGAACTAAATCAATTTTCCAAAAACTAAAAAGATTATATACTAAAATTAAATAAGATTAAATATATACTAAAAATTATAAACTATACTAAAATTAATAAATATATACTAAAAGTTATATTAGACAATGCAGAAGAAATGATTAGTAAAGTTAAAGACATCATATTAAAAATTTCCAAAAGTAAAGCAGAGAGAGGAGAGAGAGAGGGATCATTAATGAGTCAGTGGGCTGAAAACTACCTCAGGAGGCTGAATCTATATGCAGTTGCAGTTCCCAAAAGAAGATGAGGAACCAGAAAAAATACTTGAAGAAGTAATGGCTCAAATTTTCTAGTTTTTCTTAAAAACACAAGTGTCTCTTATTCTCTCCTCAAGAAAAAACAAACATCTAACAGAAAACTTTAACTCTAAGCATGAGAAAAATGGAAAAGAAGGCACACCAAGCTAACAGAGCAAAATGACACTGATCAAGTTAGTTACAAAGAAAAAAATATTAAAAACAGCCATATTGGGGCAGGGAGACATGTTCCATACTAAGGAACAAGCATAAAGTTTAATGCTGTTATTTATTAAAAAAAAAACAAAGCAAGCTGGAAGATAATAGAACAGTATATTTAAAGTGCTAAAAAAACCCCTCAATATGACAGTTAATCTAGATTACAAAATCCAGAAATAGAACTTGCCAAAATTTAGGTGACATAAATGATTTTTCAAATGCAATAATAGGAAACTTATACTGCTGTATAGAAAATATTAAAAGAAAATGTTTAGGCAGGAAAAAAAATGATGCCAGATCAAAATATGGACCTACAAAAAGAAATGAAAATCAAAATTTGTAAAAATGTGGGTAGCTATATGATTATTTCCTTATGTTTTGACCTGTTTTAGAAGAAATTTGATTATTTAAACAAAAATATATTATGGTTATAGTATGAGGGTTATAAAATATATAAAGCTAATATTTAGAACAATATTACAAAAGTGGTGAGGACAGGGATGTAAATATCTTAATATCTCCCAAATTCTAACACCATATGCAAAGCTGTACATTATTTTGGAGGTAAAATGTAATAACTTAATGTTGTAATTAGAGTATTTTACAGAGTGTCTTAGACTATAAACTCTAAAACATCTACAAAGTAATGCAACCAAATAATGCTAAAAAGCAAAAATAGTTACAGAGTGGAATCCTAAAATAACATTCAATCCAAAAGAAAACAGAAAGTGAGGAAAAGGAGCACAGCAGAAATGAAACAAACAGAAAGTCAGTAGTGAGGAGATAAAGTTAAACTTAAATATTCAGCGTTGTCATTAAAAATAAAAATGATTTCAACATTTTGATTAAAAGACAAATGTTTTCAGATTGAACTTTTAAGAAAAGCAAGACTCAACTGCAGTCTATAAGAAATGACTTTAAGTATAAAGATTAAAGTAAAAGAAAGTTGAAGAAATTGAAAATTACATTTAATGCTAAATCTAAAGAAATCATATCTCATTATATGAATAGCAGGCAAAATAGATATCAAAGCAAGAATGTTACCAAGGAATGAAAATTAAAAATATCATTTTATGGTGATGAAATAATCAGTTCATCCAAAGTTGATAATGTTAAATTTTATGCACTTAAAAGCAGCACTTCAAGATACATAAAGAAAAACCTGATAAAGCTATAAGGAGCAATGGAAAAGCTTATACTTACAGTTGGATATATTTTTACATTCCTGCTAATAATTAATAAAATGACAGAGTGAAGTTTTAAGAGATCACTATCAACCAATCACTATCATCCAATTTAGCTAATTAAAATCACTATCAACCAAGTTAGCTAATTTGGACTTATACAGCATGCCAATCAATGGCCATACAATACACAGTACTCTGAAATACATTTTAAACATTTAGCTAGATAAGCCATATTTTGGGCTATAAAAGAAGTCTCAATAATTTTAAAATAATTCAAATCATAGAAAGTACACAGTCTAAACAAAACAGAATTAAACTAGTAATCACCACCAGGAATATAGTTGGGAAATACATATTTTAAAAATAAATAACCTTCTAAATAACCTTTTATCAAAGAAGAAATCATGCAAAAAATTAGAAAGTATTTTGAACTAAAAGAAAATTGATATATGACATGTCAAAATTTGTGGTATGCCATAAAAGCATTCATGAGAAAAATTATAGTACCATATGCATGTATCACAAATGAAGGAATGTCTCAAATTAATGACCTCAACTTCTACCTTTAAAAGCTATAAAAACAATAGAAAATTAAACCTAAAGTAAATAAAAGAAATGACATAGTATGGATCAGTGGAAACAAAAAAGAAAAATAATGGAGAAAATTAATGAAGTTAAACTGGTTCATTGTGAAGTTCAAAACTGACAAAAACAATAGACTCCCCAGGAAGAAAAAGCAGAGAGACTTGAGTTACCAATATAGAGAATGAAAAAGTAACATCACTGTCAACTCTGCATATATTAAAAGGAAAATAACACAATATTATGAATAATCTCATGTAAATGAACTCATCAGCTTTGGTGAACTGATTTAAGGACACAAATTATCAAAGCTTCCTCAAGAAGCATAAAGATAACATAAAAGAAAATAAATTTCTACTTCAAAGCAATTCTATGAAGCAAACTTCAGGACCAGCTGGCCTCACAAGTGGATTCTACAAACTATTTCAGAAAGAATGATTCTGTTTCTATATATAGCCTTCCAGAAAACTAAAACAGAGGAAAGACAGCCTGACCATCTGATGAACATCCTGACACCACAACCAGACAACTATAGAAGGAGAAAATAAAATTATGGACAGTATTCTTCACCAAAATAGATACAAAACATTTAAACAAATTTGAAAAAAATCTATTCTAACAATAAATAAAAATAACCATCATGACCAAGCAAATTTCATCTTAGAAACTCCATATATGTTCTATAATTGAAAATGTATACATATATTACAAACTAGTAGTAATATTGGTCACATAAACTATGTAATAATATCAGTAAAGCCACCAGAAAAGAAAAACATTTGAAGAAAACCAAAATCTATTTCTAATTAAAGATGAAAAATCACAGAAATCGAAGATTTGAAGGGAAATTCTTCACCCTCATGAAGCCCATCTGCAAAATGAATAAAAGATGTCTATAATATGTAGAGCTGAAAGACAGTATTTTCCTCCCAAATGCAACAAAATAAGCAAAAACAATCTAGAACTTTCAGATTTCAAGACTTATTTTAATTATTCAAGAGTTAGCTCATTAGTACAGTAATAGGAGCCATCTGTATTGGCATACAGATAGAAAAGCAGACAAACAGACAGTGCTGCAGACAACCCATAAATTAGTTGTATGAGCAATCGATTTTTACAAAGGTATAGAAAGACAATTCCACATGCACAAAAAAAAAACAAAACAGTGTTTTTAACAAATGATGCTGGAAAAATTAGATATTTATGTGAAACAAAAAGTTTCTTGACTCATATCTCATACAATATATAAAAATTAATTCAAAATAGAATAAAAGTAAAATTTCTGGAAGAAAATGTGTGAGTAAAAAATCCTTGTGCATTTAGGTTTGGTAACTTTCTTAAATAATTATCAAATTCATCATCCTTGAAAGGAAGATGATAAATTTGATTTCACCTAATTTAAGAACATTTGCTCTTCAAATCCATTGTTAAGCTGGGGATTTAGCTCAGCAGTATAAGTGCCTGACTGGTAAACACAAGCTTGTGAGTTCGATCAAATCTGCACTGCAAATCCATTGTTAAGAAAAGTTGAAACACAACCACAGACTGAGAGAAAATATTTGCAAATAATGTATCTGATAAAATGCTTGTATCCAGAAAATTTAAAGAATTATCATAACTCAGTAGTAAGAGCCACCCTTTCCCCTGTTGTGAGCAGAAATTTTGAATACTTCACCAAATATTACAGATGACACATAAACAAATGAAAATATGCCCAACATGGTTAATCACTAGAGAAATCCAAATTAAAACTACAATGAAACACCATTATATAGCTGTTACAAAGTATGAAGATTTCCAAAAGATTAGTCATACCAAATATTGGCAAGGATATGGAACTATAGGACTCTCACACACTGCTATTAGTTTTAAACTACTTTTGAAAATAATTTGTTTTTTAAAAAGTTAAATGTTCAGCTACTATATGACCAAGATATTTCACTTTTAGGTATTTACCCAAGAGAAAGCAAAACTTGTATGAGAATGTTCATAGAAGCTTTCTTTATAGTAACAGAAAGAAAGGAAGAAAGAAAGAAAGAAAGAGAGAGAGAGAGAGAAAGAAAGAAAGAAAGAAAGAAAGAAAGAAAGAAAGAAAGAAAGAGAAAGAAAGAAAGAAAGAAAGAAAGAGAAAGAAAACAAAGAATTCCATCAACACCTAACTGGATAAATTAACTATCGTGTATACAAACAATGAAATACTAATTTACATGTAATAAAACTGATTAACCTCAAAATAATTGCGTTGAGTGAAAGAAACCCAAACGCCCTCTCCCAAAATAAAACACATTTTATGATACCATTATAAATTTCTAGAAAATGTGATTTAATCTCTAATGACAGAAAGTGTATGGTGGATGCTTTGTGGGTAGATAGGGCAACTGTCAAAGTAAAACTTTTTTTAACAAAAGAGATGGGTTCATTATCTTAATTGTAATGGTGGCTCCAGAGTATATACACATATTAAAACATGAAATTATACACCTGAAAGGTACGATTGATTTATATTTTACATAAAAGTTCATCCTTTGTTGTATTACATAAATATGTGTAGAATTACGTTTATATATCTGTTAAAAAATACATTCAACCAGGCATGGTAGTGCATCCCTGTAATCCCTGTACTCTGGAAGGCTGAGGCTAGAGGGGAGGGTCTTAAGTTTGAGTTTAGTCTGGACAATTTACCAATTTAGCAGAATACTGTCTCAAAATAAAAATTAAAAAGGAGGGTAGGGATGTAGTTTTGTGCAAAGAGCCTGGATTTGGTCTACAGTAACACACACACACACACACACACACACACACACACAGAGTTTCAATTTTAAACTACAGTAGAACTTTTCATAATATATGTCCTAGGAATTAATTCAAATCGGATGGAAAGCTAACAGCCTGGCCCAGCTCCTCAAACTACCACTTTGCTACTGAGTCATAGGAATTAATATGAAATTAAAAATGACCTTAAACAATATTACGAAATAAAGGCAACTTTGGTTGAATTTTTAAGCATTAGATTTGTGGGAGATTGAAATACTGGTGGTTTGTGTCATTCAGTAAAAGCAAAATCTTAAGAAAATCCATCAAACCTTTTAAAATAGTCATTATACAGGTTTTAACTGACTACAATATACTTTTTCTCAAATTTCCCTTCATTTTGTGTTCTGTCCAGCTGACTTTGGGTAAAAATAGCATCTCTCTGGTATGAAAGGATAGCATTCAACCTGATGAACCATGTGCAAGACCCTGTGGGTGGTACAAATGCATTGAGTTTAAATTCTTCTGTGGTGGAGAAAGTTCCTGCTCTCTGTGGTAGAGGAATTTCCA
>RJWT010017049.1:0-19534 GCA_004365215.1 Cuniculus paca | reverse complement strand
AGCCCATGGACCACATCCAGCCCATGCCTGTTTTTTTGTCTGGGCCAAGGATGGCTATTTAGTATGTATGTATGTATGTATGTATGTATTTATTTATTTATTTATTTATTTATGTTTTTGTGGTACTGGGGATCAAACTCAGGACCTCGCATTTGCCAGACAGGGGCTTACACCACTGAACTAAATTCCTAGCCCTTGTTTTTTTGAGACAGGGTCTCACTATGCCATTCAGGCTGGCCTTGAGCTTACTTTATAGCCCAGGCTGGTCTTGAACTCACAATGATCCTCCTGTCTCAGCCTCCCGAGTGCTGGGATTATAGGCGTGAGCCACCAAGGCCAGCAGTTATTTCATTTTTAAAGAATTGCAAAAAAGAGGAAGACTGTGTGTTGGAGAACCCAGGCCCTGCAAAGCCTAACACAGTTACTCCCTGTGTCCTCATGGAGGTGGTCTGTGGCCCTGGGCTGGTCCCTGGACCTCCTGACCAGCCTGCTGGTGACATGAGCCGAAGGCCTGGAGCACTTTTCCTGACCTCAGGTGTTCCATTGTCTATTACCCAGGCCACAGAACCTACTTACAACTTCACATTTTTAACCACACTCATTTGACATAGTTTTGTTTCTTTTAGAAATTCGATTTTGAAAACACCTTATTAAACTCCTTCGGTGAGAAGCTAGTGTGACATGCCCTAAATTAACAATAAACCATGCGATAAATGTAATGGAAATGACATCATCTCACTGCGGTTAGGCACTGCTGTCTGCCAGGGTCCTTTGATCCTATTCATGAGAGGGGTTCACAAGTGAAAGAAACCTTAAGGCCTCAGCAGCACCACACTCTTTCTTCTTGAAGTGATTGGGAGGAAAAGAAGTTGGAATTTCTTACAACTTCCCACGAATCTTTGTCCCGTTTACTCATTTACCCACTCTCCCCCTCTGCTCGCCATCTACCCTTCGTCTGTCCATCCGCCCACCTGCCATCCCTCTGTGTGTGCATCGCTGTATCCAGTAAGTGATGCCCCAGCGTCTGCTTGTGCCAGGCCTGTGCTGGGCACTGGTGACTCTGAGATGGGCCAACACTGTGTGCAGACATAATATGTGGTCAGACAGTTGCCTCTAAGTGAGCAGGGTAGGAGATAGTGAGGAGTTGGGGCCGATCAGCTGACCATTCTGCTGTCTCATAGCACCCCCCCAGGGATGGACCTCAGAAACCCAAAACGCAGGCAGAAATCAACCATAGACATCTCAGGAACCTGCAAAGGGGTCAAAGGAACAAAGGCTTGTGTCTGCCTGGCCTTTGAATGGTCCTGCTGGGGCCAGATTCACTACCCAGCTGTGTGACTTTAGGCAAGTCACTCTGTGCCTGGGAGTCCTCCTCTGTGTTAGGCTAGGTGCCAGCTCAACTGGCTGTGGCCATAAGGAGTTAGCATCTGAGAAGTGTTCCTTGGCTATGGCCTGCAGGTCTGGAAGAAAAGGATGCTGTGATTAATTTGCGATGTCTACACTGGATTGGGTGTAGCTGCTGGGAATCATACTGTAGTCTCAAACTAGCGGGAAAGAGCGCTGAGATTGATTAGTGATGTCTGCCATGAGTGCAGTACTATGGAGCAGTCACACACTTACCATGTGTTTGCCCTTCATGGACCAGATAATAACCAAGGGTCCTGTCAGCTCCCTTCCTCTATGGTTACAAGCTTTGGAATCTGATGACAGGGCATAGGCCATGGTGCCACTGTTCACCAAAGCCACTTCTCTCCCTTCCCTGGCCCTCATGCTACTTTCCTGCCCCAGAGTTCAAGCAGAAGGAAGAGTGTACCATTCGTGGCCGGAGCTTGATCCAGATCAGCATCCAGGAGGACCCCTGGAACCTCCCTAACTCCATCAAGACCCTTGTGGACAACATCCAGCGATACGTGGAAGGTCAGTGGGCAGGGAGGAGATGTCGCTTTGGGGTTGGAGGCTGTGGATGTGACCTGTGACAGATCCAGGTTGGACCCATCTCAGGTCCCATGTGTCTGCAGCCACGGGTGGGCAGGAACAGCCAGTGCTGTCCTCAGCTGAATAGAAGTCTGTGTTGACCTGGTGCTGTTCTGTTTTCCGAAAGTGACATTGGTTAAGGGTGTGGACTCTCAGCCAGATTGCCAGGGCTTGCATCCCAGCTCCCCTGTTGCTGGCTGTGCGATCCTGGCATGTTCCTTGACCTCTCTGGGCCTTTCTTTCTTCACTCTCCCTCGTTGTTGAGGATAAATAAATCAGTACAAAGCAAGCCCCTAGGACACTGCCTGCTGCTGGCTCATCCTCAGTAAATGGGCATCCTGCACCGCTTTTTGCTGTCACCACTCCAGCCCCAGGTGCCTCTTACGTGGTTTCTAGAAAGGACCTCAGGGGGCTATGTTAAAAGGCCCTTCAGATCTTTCTTGCAAGGCTTTTCTGGACCCCGAGCATCTGAGGGAAGGAGGCTGGGTTTGGCCTCTCTGAGGAGGAAGTGAGTGCTCGAGGGTGACGCTGTAGGATGTGCACACGCTCCCGAGTACACCAGCGTGGGTGCCGGGCACTTGGTTGTCACCTGGTGGGCGAGTGGCCGTGTCTAGGTGAATGTATGCACTGCAGGTGAGAGGGCTGGCTTTGATCTCTTCAGTGGGGACATAGGGACAGGTAATGCTGACACTCCCCACATGCCTGGGGGTCCCTGGAACTCACCCAGGCTCAGTGAAAGCTCCCCGGGAGAGCCCAGCCTTAGCTTAGCTGCGGTGTCTGCCGGGCAGCGCGCACAGCTGCAGGGCCAGCCCCTGTCACTGCCCACACACAACCACGCCCTCTCCCCCCTCCTCCTTCCAGATGGGAAGAACCAGCTGCTCCTGGCCCTGCTCAAGTGCACAGGTGAGACTCCGAGGGGGCGACTGTGGCCACACGTGCCATGTATACCCAGGTGTGCCTGGCAGAGGTGCTGGCAGTGGATGTCGGGGACCCCTGCCAGGGAAGCCTCTTGAGCTGGCCCTGTGCTGGGGAGAGCAGCAGTTACCTTCCCCTGGTGCGCAAGGGGCAAGGACATGGGTTGGAGGATCGAGGACCAGGTCATAGAGTGGATCCATTCATTGTCATAGAGTGGATGATGGAGGATGGGGCTGCAGGAGACGGGGTCCTGGAGCATCCTATGTCCCTCCCTCCGGGAAATCCCCAGCCAAGGGAGCCACAGTAGGACAATAGGTCACCAGCTGGCCAGAAGCCATTATTTTGTTGACAGTAATCCTTCCAGAAGACCAGGACTGTGGATGACAAATTGCCTGGAACTGGCCGGTTCTTCAGGCCAAGTCCAAGTCAGGGACGGGCTGGGGCCGAGGCTGGGTGGGGCCGAGGCTGGGTGGGGAGGCTGCAGGTCCCCAGCGGAGAGTTGGCTCTGCTGGCGTCCAGTGGGCCAGGCTTCAGGGCGGCCTCAGGGAAGGCTGTGGTTTCCTGGGGTGGCAGTTGGTTGTGCCAGTGAGAGGTGTGATTTGGGGCACACTGGCTTGCTGGTGGAGTGCTGGCTTTTGAAGGATTGTCTTGGTAGCGGGGCTGCCCACTAAAAATGAATTTGGGGGCTCTTTGCAGGGATGCTAGAGTTGTGGGCCTGGGTGTGGGGTGCGTCCTGCTGACGCCAAGGAGCACCGCCCACCTGAGCCTCTCCGCACCCCCAGATGCTGAGCTGCAGCCACGCCGGGATGCCATCTTCTGCCAGGCCCTGGTGGCCGCCGTGTGCACCTTCTCGGAGCAGCTGCTGGCCGCCCTCAGCTACCGCTACAACAACAACGGCGAGTATGAGGAGAGCAGCCGCGACGCCAGCCGCAAGTGGCTGGAGCAGGTGGCGGCCACGGGGGTCTTGCTGCACTGCCAGTCCCTGCTCTCGCCAGCTACTGTGGTGAGTGACCCAGGCTCTCGGGCCACCTACTGTCCCTGCGAGCCGAGGGGTGCCCTTGCCTCAGCTCCACTGGCCCATCTTTCCCGTGGCAGCTGTTCGCTGAGCGTCTGTGTCCTGCTGTTAGTAAAATTGGGGGCTGTTGGCAAATGAATATCGGAGAAGGGGTTCTGGGTAGAAGGACAGGATCTCACACCCAGGACTTGCATCCTGGGGGGAGACCTGAACAAGGGTGTAGACGAGTGACCCACAGGCAAGGGCAGCTCTACCCTCCAGAGACCTTGGGCAATGATGGAGGCGTTTCTGGTTGTGGCAGCTGAGGGAGCTGGGGGAATGGAGGGGGTGAAACTGTTGCCCAGTGTGTAGAGGCCAGGGAGGCCGCTGCACATCCCATAAGGGCCCACAGTACTCCGGCCTGTGGATCCTAGTGGCTTTGGAAGCCTGGGAGGGGGCTGGAGGGAAGCATGGCCGCACGGCGCCCTCTGCTGGCCACCATTGTGACAGGTGAGTGTCTGGCGAGGGGTCTGCTCACCCTGGGCTCCGGGAAAGCAAGACCTGGGTGGGGAAAGGCCTTCAGACCCTAGATAGCCCTTACGGCCCGCTTCTCAGCCCAGACCTCAGCTAGCCAGGTGAATGGTCCGGGGCAGGGTGCTGGGGGCAGAGGGCTCAGGCAAGGGGTGGGAGATGAGGTTGTGGGGCCAGGGCTGTGGGGCTGGGGCTCCATTCCGTGCCAGAGGAGGGCTCGGAGGTCCGAGGTGGGCTAGTAATGTGACTTGGGCAGAGCTTTTCAAAGATAACTTAGAGCTGGGGGCCAGGTTGGAGGGAAAGGATGGTGGGGGGAGGGGACTCCAGTGTGGGCCTGGTGGGAGCTGTGGATTTGGGTGCCCGCTGGGGAGCTGGAGGCGGGTGTGTGGAGGCAGCGACCATCCTGTGGGCTTGTGACACAGGTCATGGCTCAGGTGCAGGGTAAGGGAAAAGAGAAACTGAAAAGCCCTTGATGTTTTGAGCTGGGAGAGAGCTGGGACGGAAGAAGCGCGGTAAGGGAGAAGCGGAGACTTGTATTTGGGTGGGTTGGGCTAGAAGTGGATGCCTTTGTAGCCAACTGGTGGCCCCAGCAAGGCAGAAAATGGCTTTACTGGGGCCACTCAGCAAATCAGAGTGGAGCTGGGATTGGGCCCTTGGGAGGCACCGGGCCTGGCATCTTGTGGCCGACATCCAGGTCTAGAGCTGGGTCACACATGTTGAGGGGAAACCCCAGGGCAGCACTGGCACCGGAGCCACTGTGTCTTCTTCCTGTAGAAGGAGGAACGGACCATGCTGGAGGACATCTGGGTGACCCTGTCAGAGCTGGACAATGTCACCTTCTCCTTTAAGCAGCTGGATGAGAACTACGTGGCCAGTGAGTGATGCCTCTCACCCCTGCATTTGGGGTCTCCAGGGGCAGGGGCTGCCTGTCCCTGCCATGCCTCCAGGTCCAAGGTTGACCAGAACTAGCACCCGACATCAGTCTTAAGGCTGACCTTCGGGGTCTGTATCATAAAAGAACCACAGCCCATTCTTCCCGACTCTCTGCCCAGGAGATGTCCTTCCTTGGGGTGAAGACTTGTTTGGATTTTTAAGAACTTACACCGTAGGGCCAGAGATGTAGCTTAGTGGTGTAAGTGCCTACCTGACAAGTGCAAGGTCCTGAGTTCAATTCCTGAACTTATACCCTAATTAGCCGAGATCTTTTAGTACTTTCTTCTTCTCTCTCACATGTCCTCCCACCCGCTACCTACTCATCCACCCACCGATCTACGCATCCACATGTCCATCTGACCCCCCATGTCCAGTGCATCCAGAACAGGGAACACATGGTTTGTGTCCAGCAGAGTTTTATTTTCTGGCCCCAGTGGCTCTGCCCTCCAGCTGCTCCAGTCTAGCCCAGTGGGCCTCACCCTGGTTACACCCCAGAATCACTGGGGGAGCTGTTCAAAGATGCTGAGTCCCTGTCCCTGGCCAGGCTGAGTCCATGTGGGCTGGGGCTGGGCCCTGGGTCCTGGCCGTCTGGTGGACAAGAACCTGGGCTGGCTTCCTAAGCAGTGTTGCTCCAGGTGTGGCCTCTGGGTCAGCAGCACCTTGCACCTGGCTGGAAAGACTGCTTCTCAGACCTGCACCCAGACCGCTGGAAGCCAGAAACTCGGGGGCAGAGCCCGGGCATCTGTGTGCCACAGCTCCTCTCGGGGGCCCTGAAGCTCAGAGTCTGTAAGGGCCACTGCTCCGGAGCATGCCAGCTTCATTTCACAAAAGCCCTTTTAGAAAATGGGTATGGTGATGTGCCCAGAAATCCCAGCACTCTGGGAGGCCAAGGCCGGAGGACTGTGAGTGTAGTAATTTAGCAAGACCCTTTCTCAAAATAAAAATCTAAAAAGGACTGAGGGTGTAGCTCAGTGCCGAGGCCCTGGCTTCAGTCCTTGGTACCACACACACACACACACCCCCCAAAACCATTTTTTCCTAATTTGCTACATTGCCTTGAAATTTTAATGCTACCAATATGTCTTGGTTACTTTTTTCTCATTGTTGAGACAAAATACTTGACACCCAAAGTGAAGGAAGGAGAGGTTTATTTCTTACAGTTTTGGGGGTTTCAGTCCATACTTAGCTGGCTCCAAGGCAGGGTGGCGTGGCTGAGGGGCAGCTGTTCATCGTGGCTGCAAGCGGCAACAGCAAACTGCACAAAAGAGGGAAAAACTCGCCCTCATTTCGACCTTACATTGTATGTCAGCTCCACCCCTGGGCAGGTGCAGAACTCACACTGCCAGCACCAGCGCTACACAACAAATCAATCACAAGCACTAGATTCATCCGCTACCATGACTACATGAGGCTGGAGGGGGGCATCTGTATACAAACCGTAATACAATATATTGTTTATGTACCTTGCATCTGTGCTTTCTACATAGAAAGAGAAGGTTTTTTTCTGCCCTCCCCCTCAAGAACCAACTTTTATCTCCTCAGGGCACTGTCACCCTGGTGAGAATGTGCAGGCTGCAGCCTAGAGGGAGGCGGGTTCCTTTTCAGGTCCCCATTTGAGCTGAAGGCAGTGGCTGCCAGGCTGTGGGCTGAGCTGGGCTCAGGGAGAAATACTGATCACTTAGTAATGTCTGGCCAGGTACGGGATGGAGTCTGAGTGCTGCATTGCTGGCTGTGCCAGAATCCTGTCCTTACAGGGTCAGTGAGATGCAGGCCCCCTGAGGTGGCTTCTGTCAGGTGGGGGCCCTAAGGGGAAGAAGCAGCAGGGGGCTCTGCAGACATGGCCTGCAGGCTGTCCCACCGGGCGGAGAACTGGGCAGTGGAAACGACCTGTCGCAGTAGGCAGAGTTGGACAGAGACCACTTTTCCGGGTGTGGGACTGAGACTACCCCCTGGGGCAGGGAAACAAAGAGACCCCTGGATGCATGGGCTGGGAACCCCAGGGTGCACCTTGAGACGGGGAACACTGGGGTGAGAGGCTGCCCTCTTGAGTGGGGTGACAGGGAGGGCCTAGGATGCCTCTGGAAGGGAGGGCTCCCCTTGGGCCACCGTACTGAGCACTGTCCCCCTGCACCCCCCAGACACCAACGTCTTCTACCACGTCGAGGGCAGCCGGCAGGCCCTGAGGGTGGTCTTCTACCTTGACAGCTACCACTTCTCCAAGCTGCCGTCCCGCCTGGAGAGCGGGGCCAGTCTCCGGCTGCACACCGTGCTCTTCACGAAACGTGAGCTGCGGGTGGCTGGGGCACCTTGGGGTCTGCCAAGGCCACCAGGCACTGGGGACCTAGTCACCCATCCTCACTCCTCTTCCCACAGCTCTGGAGAGTGCGGAGGGGCTGCCCCTTTCCGGCGGCCAGGCGGCGGAAGACTTGCAGCAGGAGATCAACACACAGTCCCTGGAGAAGGTCCAGCAGTACTACCGCAAGCTCAGGTACCGGCGCGGGCACAGGACATCAGGCACCCCAGGGCAGTGGGGGTGATCCTTTTCTGAGCACCTCCTGTGTGCCAGGCCTTTGACCTGCACGAGAGTCTCACAGCAGCATGCACAGTGGGCCGAGTTAACCCATTTATGATGGGAAACCAATTCCCAGAGAGCATCTCGGCCTGCCTGAGCCCGCACAGCCTCACGCGGCTCCCAGACTGCTTGCCTTCGAAGCTGGTCCTCTCTGCTGGGCCTGGCTGCTGCTCTCAATCGAAGTGGGGGTCAGAGCTGGGGCGGGGGTGGGGGCCTGGGGTTCTTGGTCTTGAGAAAGAGATGTGGCTCCTGGGGCCTTGTCCACAAGGAGGAGTGGAGAGATCAGGGAGCACAGGCTGGGGGCGACTTGTGGGTTCTGCAGCTCCTGCCACCGTGACCCTCTGCCACAGCGCTCCTGCGCCTGCTTCATGAACCCTGGGGACCCAGGGAGGCTGGGGATTAGGGGATGCATTGGTGTGGACAGGGCGCGATCCTCCCCGGCCGACCTTGCCATCTGGAAACGGGAGAAAGATGCTTCCGTCCAAGTGCCCGCAGAGTATCTGACCACGCGACTTAAGACTGGCACCTGTTTGACCAACCCCATGGATCCGTTCTGTGCCATTAGCTCAGACGATCATTCTCCCCGTCATTCATTCGCCTGTGTCCATGGGGTCTCCTGGGGGCCCCATGCTGACTGGATACTTGTGTGGGGATCAGCAGGCAGCAAAACCAGTCCTGTTCTTCAGTCCACGCCCTGTCTTGTAAATAAAGTTTTGTTAGCACGCAAGCACAGGGACTCTGGCTGGCCCTGTCCAGCAGGGGAGGGCCGGGGCGGGGAGGTGTTGGGGGTGGAGGTGACCACGGTGCCTGCAGCCCTGCCAGCACTCTCCGTGGTTCCTTCTGAGGGCGCAGGGCTGTGGCTGCGGAAGCTGCCACATGGGTAGGGGCGGGGAGCAGCGGGTGTGGCCCGCTCAGCCCAGGCCTTCTCTCTCAGGGCGTTTTACCTGGAGCGGTCTAACCTGCCCACGGACGCCAGCACCACCGCGGTGAAGATAGACCAGGTGCGTCTCCCTGCCGGCCGGGTCCCAGGGTCCCTCCTCCAGGAAGTCTCCCAGGATGGCTGCCCGTCCTGCGAATGCCTTATTAGATGGTTCAGTCCCTACTCGCGCCCGTGCCTGTGTCCTGAACCCTTGTTGGTGTTAGCGCTTCTCGGGTTAGCGACACGAGCCCTGTGCCAGGTGGGGTCCACGCCACGTCCTTTATGTTTGCTTCAGAGGTGCTGCCAGCATTGAGAAGTCAGAAGGTTCCCTCCAAAACGGAAGGTTCAGTTTCCCTTGGGAATTGGACACTCCCAGGCCTTGCAGCTGCCTCTCCCAAGGAGTCCCCTCTGCCCTGGGCCTTCTGGTTTCCCAGGCTCAGATGGGACCCTGACTGGGACACTGGTTTTGGGGTGCTGGCCTTAGGGCTTGGAGGCTGGGACTCTGGGAGAGGTGGCTCAGGCGTTAGTCCTTTGGGATGTTATAGTCTGCCTGGCAGAATGTCACTGTGGACAGGACAGCCAGTGAGCTGCCATCTCATACCTCCACATGGTGGTCAGGGAAAGTTGGGGACCAAAGGGAAGGCTCGTGCTGGGGAGGGGCCGCTTGAGCTGATCACAACAGGTTTGGGTTTGGAGAGGGGAGAGGGCCCCTGCTCAGGCTTTGGGGGAGCACATCTGCAGGTGAACAGATAAATCAGAAGGTTGGACCTAAAACGTGGCAGATACTGAACACCAGCTGGTAGGGCAATGGGGAGCCACAGATGGTCCTTGAGCAGAGGCTGTAGCAGTTAATTAGATTGTGAGCTCAGAGAGGGGAGCTGGGAGGACAGGTGCAGTGGCAGAGCTGAGTGAGAAGGATAAAGGGGAGGAAGGTTGGGGGTGCCTCAGGGTTGCGGGCCTCCTAACCGTCTTGACTTTGGTTGCACACCTTGCAGCTGATTCGCCCCATCAACGCCCTGGATGAGCTATGCCGCCTCATGAAGTCCTTCATTCACCCTAAACCTGGTGCTGCTGGGAGCCTGGGTGCCGGCCTCATCCCTGTCTCCTCGGAGCTCTGCTACCGCCTAGGGGCCTGCCAGATCACCATGTGCGGCACAGGCATGCAGAGGTGAGCCAGGGTCGGTGCGTGGTGTATGGGCAGGGGCTGGGCCAGCTTCTGGGAAGTTTAGAATGCACGGGGCAAGGAGGCAGGAAGGCCATGTTCAAATTCTGGTTCTGCCACTGCCTGCTGGATCCAGATAAGGCCTTGGCCCTCTGGGCCTGTTTGTCTGTCTGTGAAATGGGTGAGCAGTGATAGTCAGCCCAGGATAGCTGTGGTCACTGCGATGGAGCTGTGTTGTGTGGCCCCTTTGTGTAGCGTTGGTGATAAATGGGTCAGCTCTGTAGGGCACAGCTAGAGACCTGACCACCCTCCTACCTCCCACTCTCTGCCTTGCTGCTTGTCCCAGGGAGAAAAAGGCCCCTTTTCCCATGAGGCCCTCCCTGTTGAAAGCAGCCCCCTCCCCTGCTCTCTCCCTGGGAGCCCTTGCCACGCAGCTACAACTCATCTGGGGATCTGTGTGTTCTCTGCCACCCCTGGGGCAGCGCCGGCTCCCTGAGGCAGGAACCTGTTTGTCCCCATTGCACGCCAGCACCTAGCACAGTGCCCGGCACAGGGCAGGGCCTGGTAAACACGGGCCAAGTGGCCATTTCAGCAAGCGATATCTTGTCCTCGTGGGCGTAGGGACTGTGGGCCTGTGTCCCAGGGGTCAGCGCCCTTCTACCTGGCAGGGAGCAAGCACCTGTTCCAGGGCTCTCCGCCAGGGCTGACTCTGCCCCCAGGGGCCGTGGGCCGTGTCTGGGGTTATGTGCAGTTGTAACCCTGGGGACAGGGAGGCCAGGGCTGCTGCTCGGTGTCCTGCAGAGCACAGGAACGGCGGTCTCTCTCTGGTCCACAGTGTCCACCCTGCACTAGTGTGGCCCCTGTTTCATAGTGAGGAAACTGAGGCACAGAGAGCCGGACTCGTCTGTCCAGGATCACAGAGTAGTTACGTGGAGGGGTGGGTAGCATCCAGGAGGCCTGGGGTCCGGAACTATTGAGAACTGACGCTAGCCTGGGCCCCGCATGTCCGGCTCAGACCCTGCTTCCAGGGAGTCGCCCCACAGCCACTCAGTAAATGTTTCCTGTGTCCTCCCCGACCACCGAGCCCCCGCCTCATGGTGCAGCCTCACGGGGTGCGGATGGCTTGGCCGTGGGCCTGATGGCTGCCAGGAGGAGGGGGCAGGCAGGGACGAGGAGGGACAGGCCAGCGTGGCCTCCCTGACTGAACGAGGACACTGGGGGCTGGGGAGCCAGGAGAGATGGGAGGAAGGGAAGCCGTGGCCGGGCAGGAGTGGCCCCACCCCGCGCCACTCCGTCCTGTCCCTCGTCCCTCACCCCCACAGGAGCACCCTGAGCGTCTCCCTGGAGCAGGCAGCCATCCTGGCGCGGAGCCACGGGCTGCTGCCCAGATGCATCATGCAGGCCACGGACATCATGCGGAAGCAGGTGAGGCGGCCACACCTGGGCCAAGCGCTGGTGCCGGGTGGGCGTGGGTGTCCGGGAGCCCCCATCGCCACGCTTTTTCAGGTTCCCCAGGCCTGACAGCTTTTCCTTCCCAGGGCCCCAGGGTGGAGATTCTGGCCAAAAACCTCCGAGTGAAGGATCAGATGCCCCAGGGTGCACCTCGGTGAGTGGCTGCCCTGTCCCTTCCCTGCAGGAAGCCAGGACCAGGTCTGGGTTGAGCGTCGGAGTCCAGGTCTTACCCCGGGTGCCCTGGTGCTCTGATGGGACCCTGTGTCTGATTTATTTGGGGAGCCACAAATACACAAATACAGCTCAGTCATTGCCCATCCTGCCCAAGGAGGCCCCACCGTGGCTGGGAGGACCAGGCAGCAGCTCCACTGTGAGCCATGGGGTGGCCGCTTGGTGGGTCCCCTCCCTCTGACCGCGTGGTCCTGCCGGAGTCCCCTGTCGTCTCTGCCCTGCCATCGCTGCCCGTTGTTTCAGTGCCCTTGCAGCTCCCGTGGGGACCTTAACTCCTTTCCGTGGATCCATTTTTCCCCACCGAGTTTGCCCTCAGCGTCTAACTACAAATATTGAGCTTTTTATTTTGCAATAGTTCATCTCACAGGAAGTTGCAAAAATAACTCAGTAAGTGACGAGCGTTCACAGGTGTGCTGCACTCTAGGAGACTCGCTTTGCTGGTTGGTGAATAAAGCTGACTTGCAGACAGTTCTCCCGGAATGGGACACCCGCACAAGCTGGGGACTCGCTGTGCAGAGCCCGCGTGGCGGCACACGCCTGTGGCCCCGGCACTCAGGAGGATCACGAGAGTACTCATTTGCCCACATTTACCCCACTGCAGACACTGCACCGGGCTCTCCCCATAGGAACCCCCTGGCCCCAAACCACCTCATGGTTCTGCCTGCCCTGTGGGGAAGAGGCCGCCTGGCACAGGGGACTGGGCGCCAGGGGGAAGGCGTGACGGCACCCGTCGTCTTCCTTTCCCATCTCTTTATACCTAGGGAGTGTTTGTTTTCGGGGCATGAATTACCTGTTCAAATAAAGGTGGAGCTAAGGACGCTAAGTGCCTCTGCTGCCCGGGCTCCTCCTCATCCTCTGCCCTCACCTCTAGGCTCTACCGCCTATGCCAGCCTCCTGTGGACGGGGACCTCTGATGGCAGACGGACGCACCGCGTGCTGTGCTGGGTGTGGGAGGACACGGCGGGGGCCGCGCTCTGCAGCAGAGTTCCCTGCGGTTTCTGCCCTGGCCTCCACTGCTTCCCTTGAGGACGAAGATGAGTCTGCGACCCTGCGTGCCCACGACCTCCATCCTCCTGCCGGAAGCCCGAGGGGTCTGGGGAGCCACAGAGCTCACGGGTGCAGCGAGGGCCTGGACTTCAGCCCTGCAGGTCCCAGAGGGGACAGAGGGGCAGGTCATGGGTGCCACAGCTGGAAGGCCATAGCCCCGGCTCCCCGGGATGGCGCAGCCTGCACTTTTGAACCCCCCAGGTCCAGATTCCAGGAGGCCACACTCGTCTCCCGTGTCCTCAGCTTCCAGACGCACCAGCCCTGCACTAACCTGCTTGGCAGACGTGGGGAAGCCGGGGCCTTGGCAGGAAAGATGGAGGGACAGGGCACAGCGCCTGTGCCCACGCCAGACCCTGGCATCACTCGCCGCCAGCCCCGGGCACGAGATTTGCTCTGACTTTATTTATATGGCGTGACATCTCTGCGGTTTATATTTTGGGGTTTTGTTGTTGTTGTTGTTGTTGTCGTTGAGATTTTTTTCTAAGGTTGTATGATTATATATTTGACATTTTAAATTTCAGAGAGAGGTATATTGTCTAACAGGACCAACATAACGTAGTATTGACAACTTTACCCAGTTCTACTAAAAAAAAGAAAAAGAAAAAAAAAAAGAAAGTGAAACGAACTAAATTATTTAAAAATTTTAAAATGTCAGTATTTTTCTTTAATATTAAGGTCATAAAGTATCACTCACAGGTATTGACTGATTCCTTCTCTGCCCACCCTCGATTCTCCAGCATTTGCTCTGTTTGGGGACTTTGCTCTGGACAGTGGCTGGAAGGATTTGAGAGGTGGCCTGGCCAGGGCTGGGGACCAGGGGTGCTGAGCCTCTTGCCTGAGACGCGTTACACACAGATCAGGGGCACTGGGGACACCCAGCACCGGCGGCAGACTTTGTAATTTATTTTTTTGATGTTAACTTCACAGAGCAGGGCATTTGGGACCCCTCAGCCAGACAGAGAGACAGGAAGTGACCCTGCCCTCCCTGGCAGAGGGACTCCTCTGCAGTGTGTCCCCCAGCCTCGACATCTCCGGGGAAAGGTGGCAGAGGAGGAAGGGAAGGGATATCTGGCCACTCTGGCTGGCTGGGGACATGGGTGTGGGGCTCTTGCTGAGGCATCTTGGTCCCCTCAGCCCCCAGGGACCACTCCTGTCACCACCATGCACAGGATTGCAAGAGGCACCTTTGTCGCTGTATCTTACTGCAGGTCGAAAACCAAGGACTCACTTTAGCCCTGCCAACGGACATGGAGAAGGGCCCCGAGGGCCAGGGTGTTGTGCACTGGTTAAAGTGTACAGTTTCTTCTCGTAAATACATGATAGATTTTTTATTATTAAAGTCAGTTTATAATACAAAGAAGGAGGCTACGATCTGCTTAGTCTGGTGAGTGGTGTGGATGGGGGAGCTCAGAAAGCCACACAGAGGATGGTTCTGGTGGTTCCAGTGTTTTGGGTGTCTACTGTCAGGGTCCTTGAGCCAGTGGCCCCTAAACCAGTAATGTCACCACTCTGTACCTCAGTTTGCTCTTTAGTAGTGGGAATAGTTCAGCTTCTCCTGCAGGGGGCTGGGTGAGGACTTCCTGAAATCATAAGACAGGGCCGTGACTGCAACTATAGACTGACTAAGGGATTGTATATCCTACTCTACTTTGGATGCTGAGCTGTTTCACTTCATGGTAGAAAAACATGGTTGCTATTTTCCTACCAGTTCCCCGCCCCTTCCTTGTGTCCTAAGTGTGCCAAGGGGTCAGGGTGGGCCCAAGGGATGCCACTGAGTTGCCCTCTGCCCCAGCCTGTCAAGCTCATTGGATAGGAAGGGGAGTGGAGTTCAAAATACTCAAGAAGGAGCTTGGTTCCAGCCAATCAGAATTGAGGCTGGTGTAAATGGGCCAATTAAAACAGATGCGCGACAGGCTGATTAGAATAACCTGTGCGGGACGTGGCTCCCAGCCTCACCTGCCTGCCTGGGCCTGGCTATTGCTATGACCGGAGAAATCTCATTTCCTGGGCTGAGACGGACCTACAGACCTGTTTGGCTTCACTAGCCCTGTGCCTCCCTCCTGCCC
The DNA here is from genome assembly GCA_004365215.1 of Cuniculus paca. Taxonomy (NCBI): domain Eukaryota; kingdom Metazoa; phylum Chordata; class Mammalia; order Rodentia; family Cuniculidae; genus Cuniculus; species Cuniculus paca. Next base: position 4,738 of record RJWT010017049.1, on the reverse strand, counting down.
TTCCTCTTTCCCCCTTCCTTTATTCCCCCCACACTTTGGAGAACACTGAAGTCCATGGACGTTTCCTCTGGGGTGCACACCCTGAGGCCCACTGAGCCATGCTGCTCTGCCCAGCCTGGCCCAGCCAGCTCACACCACAGCCCTTGGTCTCATCCTCCTACCCCTCCGGGGAACCTGCCAGATCTGGTTCTCGGGGGTCCTGACTCGGTTCCTCCCCAGGAGGTCCTTGTCTTTCAACTGCTTCCCAAAGACTCTGTTGTAATACACCCTGGAGGGTGCTGGTGGGATTTGGGGCGCATAGCAGGCTGATTTGGAATTATCTGGAGCCAGCGTCTGAATCCAGGGGAAATGGCTCTAAGTGAAGTGCCCCCTCCCTGCGCTTGGGGTCAGCGGGGTGGATTTGATGTCTTCTCGCAGGCAGATGCTTTCAGAGGACACTGTCTTCTGCCCTGGGAGCCTGCGGAGAGAAAAGCGACTTCCCCAGAAGCGACGGCTGGGGAGCTTCGGTTCAGAGGTGAGAAGTGGGGTCTCTGCCCGGAGCAAGTCAGTCTCCCCTCAGACTCAGCGCGTCGTCACGGAGCCTGCTGGGCTCTTGACCCTCCAGGTCCGCAGCTCTGGAGTGGCCACATTGATGTCAGCTCAGGGAGGACCTGGTGACAGGGATCACTAAGTCAGTCAAAGACAAGGCAAGTGGCAGTGCAGCCTGAGCTGTGGCGCTCAGAACCTCTGGCTCTCTGCTCCTCCAGGGCGACAGTAAGGGGCCTCCCTTTCCTTGACACAGGCACGAGGATTGTGCGGGGCCACTCAGGAAGCCACAGGTGGACAGGGTATGCTGGCTGCTTTATTCCATCAAAACAACTATGTATTTAGCAGTGTCCCCAAAGCACCCTGCGAAGAGGAACCATGCCTATCTCCAGTGTTAGCCAGTGTCAGGCACCAGTGAGTCGTGGCTAGAAGAGGCTAGGTGTGGGGGCACACACGTCACTCCGGCTATGTGGGAGGCTGAGGCAGGAGGCCTGCAGGAGGCCTAGCTTGGGCAACCCTGTCTCAAAAATAAGGGCTGGGCGTGTAGCTCAGTGCTTCCTGGTTCAATCCCCAGTACCAAAAACAAAAAATAAGTCACAGCCACCAGAGCATGGGACCCCAGACCCACCTACCCGAGGCTGGAGTGCGTCCCTCCAACCCCACGCTTTGCTGCCTGGCTTGGTTTGTGGCCGGCAGGACTGGAGGGCTGGGAGGACCTGGCCCAAGACCTTGGATGTCAGACACCCTTGCCTGTCCCCGGATCCGGCAGCCTTCTGTACTTGCTGGGCTTCCATCCCTCGGATGTCGCCCTGTCTCAGAGCCTCAGTTTCCTTCCTCACCACCTGGCTGACTCGCGTTAGTCCCCGTCCTGGGCTCTCCGGCAGACATGCAGTGCCCGGCCTGTCCAGCGGGTGGCGCCGCGCACCGTGCCGTGAGCCGAGGTTGTAGTCAGCAGCGCTCGAGTTCTTCGGGGTCCGCCCACCGGGCTTCAGCCCTGGAGCTGGTTCCGGGCACCCACACTGGGGACCGGGCGGGCCGCGAGGCAGGGGCTGTGTAGACGACGGGCCCCGGTCTCCGCTGGATTGGACTCCACACTCTTGGGGGGAGGCTTTTTGCTCTTTTTTCATAATTTCACCGTTTCTTAGTTTTTGCGCCTTTCCCCTCCATTTTCTTTCTTAGCTTTTCTATTTTTTCTTTGTCCCATGACACACGTCGATAAGCTTGGTCCCATCTTCTGTCCTTTGGCTTTTCCTCGTGCGCGTTCCCATCTCTCCTCTGCCTCCCTCCTCCTTCCGGTGGGATCTAGCGGGAGGAGGTGAGGACCTTGTGACCGGCACAGGCGCTGCCAGGGCTGTGCCGAACCGAACCCTCGGTTCTGCTGCTCCCGCCTCTCCTCCGGGACCTCGGGGAAGCGCTGGCCACCAGGTGGCGCTGGGGGCCACGCCGAGGCTCCCCGTGCAGGTTCCCGCGCTAGAAGCAGAGTCCGGGCCCCTCCGCACCTCACTTACCCGGATGTGAAGAAAGGGCACCCAACCCAGCCCCTCAAACTTCTATAAGGGGCCAGTAGTGACATCTGATTGAGTCTGTCTCGTGTTTGGAGCGCTTCCTAGCTGCCAGGCACATTGCTCGGTGGCTTCAGACATCATGTCCTATAATCTTTGAGTTACTCGAGGTCACAGCTGTCAGATGGAGCCCCTCCCGGCCCAGATGAGGGTCCAGGTGTTGGTAGCAGCGTTGCCTTTGGCAGGTGGGAAACAGCTGCCTCTGTATGGCACGGCTTCTGTCCAGCTGCCTGGCGGAGAATGGGACTTTGGTCCCAGAACCTGGCGGAAAGGAGGACGGGAGCAGGGAAGGGTTGAAGAGGTTGCTTTCCTAAGACGGGACGGGAGGCTATCAGCGAGAACACAGGAGGGTGCTTTGTGGCCTTCGTGTTGTAGATGCTCCTGCAGGGCCTTTGCACATGTTCTGAAGGCCTGGGATGCTCTTCCCCCACTCGGCCTCTTCCTTTGTTTGCTGCCTCACTTTTTCCTCCAAGTCGCTCAAATATCACTCTTCCCCCTCCACGCCTCTTGCCCTCTGCCTATTTGACTTTCCTGCAGAACATTTCCCACTGCTGGGCAGGATCTGTCACTGGCCCGCTTGTCCACTGTCTTCCTCCTGCCTGCAAGGCTGGGCTCCTCAAGAGCAGGGCCTCTGGTCTGTCGCTCTTAGTGACACCAGGTCATGGGACAGGGCTTCTAGTGACCGAAATGTCTCCTGGTCCTTGCTAGGGTCCCCTCTGGACATGGAGGTCCCAGGTGCTAAAGAGGGACTGGTGACATCCATGGTGAGAGCCACCTTGGTCCTAGGCTGCTCCCACGTGTCCAGAATGGTGTACCTATTGACCAGGTGGCGGGAGAAGAGACTGCCTCTGGGCCTGGAGGTCCCCAGAGGGAAGGGCACTCGATGGATCTCTGTGGTCCTGCTTGTCGAGTTCAGCGATCAGGGACTTCTTATGTCCTGAAATTGCTCAGTTCATATTGAGGATTGGGGGAGGGGCGGTTACCGGGGATTTAACCAAGGCCTTTGCACTGAGCTACATCCCCAGCCCTTTGTTGTTTCTTTTGGAGCCCTGATGTGTCTTCCACTTCCCTGAGGAGGGTGCTGACCCTGCTCCCTCCTCCTGGTCCTTCTGCTCTGTTCCTCTCCCTGGGACGGTGAGCTGAGCGGTACCCTCGCCAGGACCAGATGCCTGGCAAGAGGCCGGGACAGGGCTGGGTGCCCCCTGGAATGCCGTTCCATCAGGCTTGGAGCCCCTGGATGTGGGGTGCCATGCACAGGCACTGGAGCTGAGGGAACCCTGCTGGGGTTTGTTCCTGAACTCCCGAGGGACATTGATCTCCAAAGTCATAAACTAATGGCATCGTGAGGGCAGAAACTTCATCTAACTAGTGTTTAAGGGCGGGGACTTTGGAGAGGGATTGGATTAGTGAAGATCATTACAATGGAGCCCTGTGATCAAATCCTGGTGGCTGACAAGAGCGAGAGAGACAGAGCAAATGGCCCGTGCACAGACACATGTGATGCCATGTGCCACCTCAGCACAAAGCCCATCTGCCCTCCTCACCAACCTCTGTCCTTTCTGTCTTTTGAGACAGGGTCTATCTATGTGTCCCAGGCTGGCCTTGAACTCAAGGTGATCCTCCTGCCTCAGCCTCCCAAGTACTAGGATCTGAGGTGTGTGCCACCATGCCCAGCCAATGTCTTTTCTTCAGAAGTGTCCTGCTTCAGGTATCTCATTATAGTGACAGAAGGACTGATATACTCACAATCTCAGGTGTGTCCTCACCCCGCATTCCTTTCAGCAGCAAGAGGTTTGCAGACATTTGAAGGCGAATCTAGTTCTGGCCCTCTTGTCCTCGCTGGCATCCTTTAACAAATATTTATTCAGGGCCTCTACTATGTGCCAGGCCCATTCTAGGACCAATATCACATTCATGAAGTCTTTGCAGAGTTTTTATCCTGCTGGAAGGAGACAGACAAAAAAGTCAAAACCACACAGCGATGTATTAGGTCAGGTAGTACAAGTGCCGTAAGGTAATTACGACAGGTGGGAGGCCAGGGGCAGGGATAGGAGCCATTTAAATGGTCACAGACTTTCTGGGGCAGAACCTTGAATAGAACCTAACAAAAAGGTCCATGGAGCCATCTGTTTCCAAACAGAAGACATAACGTGTGCAAAGGCCCTTCGGTGAGAGCATTCCTGGAATGGAGGAGTGAAGAGGTCTCATAGTGGGAGTAGTGAGGGTGTGTGTGGGGGGTGACACTGGAGGGTTGGGGACTGGGACATGCAGGTGACTGGTGCACGCAGGGGTCTGTCCAGAAGCCACTGGTGGTTCTGAGCAAAGAACACACAGATTTCTCATCTGTAAAACAGAGCAGTTGCCCTCCCTGCCTCCTCCCTCCCCTCTCCCCTCTGGCCCAGCCATCCTGGCTGCTCCCCGCCAGCCTGAGCTCTCCAGGCGGCTCTGTCTTGGGCCTCTCCATGAGCCGCTCCCCATGAAGAGCCCTGTCCCCAGCGAACCCTGCGGCTCCCCCTTCCCTTTCTGGCCTCTGTTCCCCAGCCCCCGTCTCAGTGAGGGTGGGAAGTGAGCCCCACCCTTCCGGGTTGGTTTGTCCTCTGTGCCCCGCAAGGACGCAGCGATTTGGAAGCTGCGCCTCTCCCCAGCAAGGC
>RJWT010017048.1:0-19536 GCA_004365215.1 Cuniculus paca | reverse complement strand
TCCGACAAAGGCTGAAGAGTCTACGATGAAGGCTGAAGAGTCCCAGGCAGAAGCTGAACAGTCTGTGCCAGAAGCCAGGAGAGGACTTCCAAGCTGAAGGCGAAGACTGAGCTCCTCAGCAGCAGCCCCTCCTCCTTTGTCTTTTATTGTATGCAGGCTGCTCCCTTGGGGTGGTGTAGCACTCACACCATCTGCCTGCTCTCTCCTCTTGCACAGGCTGAGGGTGTTACCAACTAGAGACCCTGGCCCCCTGCTGAATCACTTAAAGTTCTGACCTTCTCAAATTGATACAGTGAACACTATCTTAGAATGGCAACTGCTTGTTCTCTACACCCCAGGATGCAGAGCTGCAGAGTTACCTAGTTAAGCATCTAGACTTCTCAAGTTGACACGATGTATAAACCATAACACCTGAGGTCTTTTATACCACATTCTAGAGAATCATCTGCTCTTGGGTTATTCTTTCTGCGTATCTTTCTATGGCTATCATTCCTATACTGACCAGTAAACTTTAAATTTTGTAACCTTTTCCATGAAACTGGGCGGATATGTAAGTCTCCCCACAGCCTGGCTAGCATCTGCAAAGTTTAAACTCTTGGCATTTCCTAGTCTTTCTCTGGAAACCAGGCCATTTGGCAGTGTTCTGTCCTTTTGATTCCTGCTTCATTCTTTTAAAACTGAGAAAAAGATGAGTCTCTCTTCACTCTGTAAGACCACAGAAACCTAGCAGACAGCTGATTAAGTGGCCCTAAAATGATTTCCTGACAGCAGTTGGTAGCTTATGCTTGCCATTCTCCAGGTAGGAGGTACAGTCAAAGTTATAAATATCTAAACACCCACAGGCAGGTTCTTGTTGCTATTGCAACTCGTGGCTGTGTTTGTTTTCCCATCAGGTCCTGCAAAGGCTGTGCCCATGCTGCGTTCTCCCTCTTCTCTACCAATACCTGATGGCTGGATTAGTTTCCGGTCTTCCTTCCCTTCACCTTTCGTCTTCCTCTCTCACAGCTGATTCCCTCTAATGGTGCTCAATAAGTGAAAGGGAATCCACAAAACCTCTCTTTAATGAATATAGTTTTGCCTTTTTTTTTTCTTTCTTTCAGAAATCACCATTATCCTTATTTTCATGAAACTGTGAAGGGAGAAGAACAAAGCCAGCATTCCTACAAAAAGCTCTTCCGTATAGCTTACTCTATTTTAAGTGGACAAGGTTGGGAATATGTTGATACTCTGTGATCAGTTAATCTGGTGTCGGTGTCATGTGTCAAGCTTGTTTCTGATATTGCTTATGTTACTGTGTGAATAATTTCCCTTAATCTTGAATTGTTTGGTATATTTAACTATTTTTTTATATTTTTCAAAATACAAGCATACAAGAAATTATTCAGTGCCTATTCTCAAAATAAAGAGCTTCAGTTTTGGGAACTGTAAAATGTATTTCATCTGTTTTCTTCATTTTCATAATGAAGTATTGCCCTATGTAGATATAAACATATTACTTCAGTTATAATTATAGTCCATCTCCATCTAAGTGACTATCTGTATTATACTTCTCAAGGAATTCAGCTTATGGAATAAATTGAATTAACCAAGGGATAAAAATCCTACTTTCTGGAGACTATTTTCACATGTTTTTTAAAACTCTAGACTTTATTATGAAAATGTTTGTAACACACATACAATCAGTGTTCCTTGCAGGTAAAATGCTGAAATAAACATCCTGTATTAGGTAAAAAATAGTTCTAGAATGTTATATATTAATAATACAGACTGAATGTTTAATTTGTGCACAAGAATGCTAATGAAAATTCGGTGGGTTTTTCAAAGTAATAAATATTTGATAAAGTTCTGGTTTAGTCACAGTACATATACAGTATTACTCATTCATATTATTAGGTATCTTGTATTTTAAATTTTTAACAAAACTACGATATGAATTTAGAGTGGAAAAGTGGAATATTATTTTAAGATGTATTACATACTTCTAAAGACTATCTTGCTGTAAATTTTAATTGATAAAGATCTGCTTAATTTAGGGATTTGTAGAGGTATTCCCATTTTAAAGGAGAAAATTTTGTAGTGGAATGATTTAAACTTCAGTGGTTAAAAATATTACTGAAGTAAGAAATAAAATGTTTCAAGAATTTATATAAAATTTTCTCTAATGAATTTCAAATCTGAAATATGAGTTAGTTTTTTGCATGAAATGGGGTGTAATTAATAACATCTGTCTGTTACACACACACACAATTCCTAAATTTAAGAAGTTTTCAACCTATTTTTAAAACTTATACAGAAACAACTATCTCATCTAATATTGTAAGAGCTACATAGTAAGAAAAATTAACTTGATCCTCAAACTTGGATTGAAAGGATAAGTAAGTCTTCAAGGAGGTGCTGATATCTGTATTTCAAATTAAGAAAGAAGTAGTCAAATGATGCTGGAATTGATACATGCACATATCAGTAGAAATTATTTTATTATATTGTCAAGTTAACTGGTTAAAAATAATATGTTTAATCCCTAATGAAGAAAGGTTAGCTTAATGCAGTTAGCAGTTTTATGCCCCAGATATTTTATAATGCTGTTCTAGGAATTTTTGTGTTAAATAGTCACGATGGTGCATATTTTTCATTTAATATTATCAAAATTTAAGGTATCTCCTTATTTTTTGACTAAAGTAAAATTTCTCCTTGATGCTTCAATGATTATGGAAAATAATTTGACTGCTTTAGAAAAGAAATTATAGGAACCTGAAACTTTCTTTTAATAGGAGAGTTTGCTAGAATTTTACAGTTTTAAAATTGAAATTTCCTTTTGCATAAGCTGACATGATACATGTAACTATCTTTTTCTGAGTAATATTTTATAAAGCTGTTTTCTACTTTGGGAAAATTGAGTACAAATTTGTAACCTTCAAGGTTACTAATGGTTATAGTTCATGTAAAATTGACTGAAAATTCTAAATCTTGAAGGTGTTAAAGTCTAGATTTTGAATCAAGAAATGCAAAGTTTGCTGCAAAATACAGATTTTATTAATTAAGAATCATGGATTAGTCACTTTTCTGTAACTAGAAAAATTATCCAACACCAACAACTTAAAGGAGGAGATGTTGGTTTTGGCTCATGTTTTCATAGGGTTCAGTCTATGATTAACTGGCTCTAAGGCAGAAATGGCCTGATGGGAAGGAAAGCTATTCACATCATGGCAACTAGGAAACAGAAAAGGAAGGGGTCAAGCACAAATATATAATGTTCTAGGTTATGCCCCTAGTGACCCACCTGCTTTAGTCAGGTCCCATCTCTTAACAGCATGTTCACCTATAAAATCATTAATGAGTTAATCTATTGATGAATATAGAGCCTCCATAATGCAATTACCTTTTAAAAGCCCCAATTTCTGAACACATGATGCTTCTGAAGAACATTTTGTATGTAAACTACAGCACCGTAGTTTTGAGATAATTATAGATCCACTTTCAGTTATAAGGAACCCTACAGAGAAATCTTATTTACCTTTCACTGTCTCCCCCATGGTAACATTTTGCAAAACTATAGTAGAACATCACAATGAAGATATTGACACTGACGTAGTCCACCTAATTAATTGAAATTTGATTTTTCATTACACAATGAAATCCATGGTCTATACAGTTTTTAAAATAAAACATTTGAAAACCCAGCGTGGTAGCACATGCATGTAATCCCAGCACTTGGAGCTGAGGCAGGAGGATTGCTGTAATTTCAAAACTAGTCTGAGCTACATAGTGAGACTCTTGTTTCTTAAAAAATAAAAATAAAAAAAATAAAAGCTTTTGAGTAATACATATGCTGATGTCGTTCTATAGTAAACCTTTGCATCTAATCCAAAGTTGCTGAATTTATACATCTCCAATTGCCTATTCATTTCTCAAGTTAAATTTAAATAAAATATTTAAAGGTTAATGCAAGATAAGGCTTAGTTATGAAAGTGGTTAAAACTGCATGCTAGATCTTCTTCCCCTTATTTTTCAGGACCTAAACAATATTCAGTACTTTAAAAGTGTTCCTTGCTTAATAACAAGTCACAACTGTAGTGAGATTAATGATATATACATATATGTATATATATATATGTATAAGTGTATGTGATTTATGATTAAATTCGCTGTGGAAGCAGTGCTTTATGCTTACCTGTTATTTCCTATAAATAGATGTCGTAAGGGATGTTATACTGTTCTATCAAAGAACAAATTTTCTTTTATAATGTAAGATGCACTAGGGAAAAAATAAAATATAATATGCTTCATTTGGCATTGGGCTTACTGAACATTTAGAAGGAAGGGATCATTAACCTTTTCTACTCATCTTCTGTGTTTTGGAGACTAACTTTCTATTACAGTAATAGGAGTCAATTTTCAACCCTGGTTCCCTGAAGTGTGTGCATGTGTGTGTATGTGTGTGTGTGCGCATGTTTTTCTTTATGTACTTTTGTTGATGTAGAATGAATGAACAACAGATACTGTTACAAATTGTAAAATGGGATTTAGAACTTCTCATGGCTTAATAAACATGAACTTATTATTCCAAAATATATTGTTAGTATTTTTAATATGTCAATAATCTTCATTTGACATACCTAGAATTATTGTCTAAATTTTTTGAAAACTGCTATGACTGAAAGTTCATGCTTATGAAAATATGTTGTAAGCCATACTGTTTAATGATTGAATGTTCTTTTTTTACTTGAATATTTTACATTATGTTTAATTAAAAGGGTAACATTCCTAAATAAATTCAAGTAAAATGTATTAACGCACATGTCTGTTAAACTGATGGAAAGTATTTTATCTGTGTATAGTTCTGCAGTCCAGATGAGAAAACATGGAAATAATCATGGGTGTTTCTTAAATATTTTACCAGTATAGTAACTCTCAGTTGGAGGTGACACTCAATTCAGATATGTTCAATAGAATAGGCACAGTCTGAACTTATCTCTAAATAATAAATAGGAACAACCAGGAAATCTGATTGCTTTTGCAATGACATATGCTAGGATAGGTAAATTCATTTACTCATATGACATATCATTGTAACCATAATGATATTCTTAAAAATATATGCTTATTACTGAAGCAGAGAAGCAGACAATGGCAGAGAGGGCTTGTAAAAGGCTAACTTATAAATAGATTTTATTGGAAAGCATTAATTTTCTCCAAAACATATCTGGAACACTTTTCTAAAAGAAATACTAAAGTCATACTCTTCATAATGGACACTATGTAGAAGACATATTAGAGCAAATAGCTTACTATCACTGAGAGTTTCTTATTTCCAAAGTTGATGCACATGGCATTCTCTTGTTTTATAACTGCCTTATGGTTTTTTATAATTCAAAAAATTTCTGCCTGCAAGCTATGGAAAGAATTGCCATGAATAGAATGTTGCATTTACCAGTATATTAGATGTAAAAAAACAATTTTTAAAAATTTTTTTATTTCAAAGATAATAAAAACAAAACAAAACAAAACAGAGTAAAACACAACAAAGCAGATCAGAACAGAACAATGCAAGCAATACAGGTCTTCGAAACATAACGACAGTAAATTAACAACGGCTACCCTAGTGTCTCTTGTTTTCTTTGAAATGGTTGTTCATGCATTCACACACAATAAACTCAAGCAAAACAAAATAATATAAAATGAGCTAAAACCAAAGAGTGAAAGCATTACAGGCCTTCAAATAAGAAAATAAGAAATCAATAATGGCTACCTTAATGTCCTTTGTTTTCTTCAAAAAAGCTGATCATATCTTCTCACATATTGCAATCAAGTAGTAGAAAACAGACTTAAACCAATCAAATCAAAGAATAAAAGCATTATTGGACTTCAGAACCTGAAGATATGAAATCAGCTATGGCTACCATAATGTCTTATTTTCTTCAATGTAGCTGTTCATATTTTGATATTTAATAAAATCTGCTCTTGTAAACTCTTTAGGAGTAGTTCTAAGCATGTATAAGCATATACTTGTACATCTATCCTTTCTGTGCTAGAGGCAATAGCAGAACAAAGTACAAGAAAAACAAAAACAATAAAGAAAAATAACGGTAATAAAGGACCCAAAACAATAACAATATAGGCTTTCTAAGATAGGTGATGGGAAGATACCAAAGGTTGTTATTTCATATAGTTGTTTTCCAGAGTTGCTTAGTTTACCAGATATAGGCATACAGAATTGGTCCGGTCCTATGAATGTTAGCTGTTTTTTTCTAAGCACTAATAAAATTAGTAGTACAATCATCTTATCTATCTTAAGTGTATATGTATATATATGCTAATTTATATCTTTTCTTTTCCCTTCTTTCCTTTCTCCTTTTTCCTGAATTGTTTTATCCTTTAGAAATTTCTTACCCTTTTCCCATATTTATCAGGGATTTTGTATCTTATTGAGTCTTTCAGTTTCTTACACTAGGGAGACAGTACAGCATAAAAAACAATTTTTTAAAAACAATTTCTGCCAGGAAGTGTGTACTTACATGCTTTCCCAAGGCTGTAAAACTTTAATGCGAGTCCCTCTTTCTATCTTAATTTGCTCTCCTACTCATCACACTTTTCTTACTTGAAAAATCTACTTAGCAAATTGTCAAATCACTTTTCTTGAAGACGAACTCCTAAAAGTAGTGGTCACAAAGAGAATAGAGACTGAAATCTAGGAACAGCCATCTTGAGTTAATTACAACTCTATAATTCACTATAATCATTCGGAGTTTTATTTTTGTATCTGAAGGGATATACTTCTACTCATTTTCTCTGTGAGTTTAATATGGTCTTACTTTTGGTTTAAGTTCTTCCAGGCTCGTAAGTGTAGATGCATGATAATTGTTTTGAAACTAATTTCAAACATCAAAGAAGGAAATGCTTTTGTTTTCATGTATTGTGTCAGTGAAAGTGAGAGCGAACTCATGTTTTATTACCAGTCATCTTGCTCTGCTTCCCTGTACGTCACTTTGCTCTCTCCATATTCTATGTCGGTACTTAAGCTCCTGAGTTAGCATTTAGGGAGTTGCAGAAACTGACCTTATCCTCAAGTTAATTATCAATTTGAAATGGCTATATTCTTTATTACTGTCATCACCATTTAAAAAATAATTTTGATTGGAGGCTGTTACTACTGAGTTTCAGTTTTGGTGACTCATTTAAGTCCTCCAGGATTAAAAATACATTTAAGATATTTTGAAGCAAAAGATGGTTAGAAAAAGTCATCAGCTCATATACAATAGATTTACTAACTCTGTATCATAAAATCTGGATTCTATAAAGTATATATAGCATTTTCTTTCAAAATTAGCAATTTACAAATTATTTTTAACTGACACAATTGTATATATTTATGAAGTATAGTGTGCTAATTTGACACTTGTATATGATTTCCACCTCCTTAAACAGTTACCATTTCTTTGTGTTGGATACCTTCAAATGTCTTTCTAGCTCTTTCTAAAGTAAATAATAAATTGCTCCAAACAATAGTCTTCCTACTGTGCTGTTGAATATTAGAAAATAACTTTCTTATCTAATGATAATTTGGTAATACTTTTGGGCAGAGGCGTGTTTACTGTTTTCAATTTTAATTGTATGCTCTAAAACAGTCCTAAAATAAAATTGAAAAAGCACACTTGTTTTAGAAATATTGAAAGTTTGTGTCTGTTTAGAAAAGGTTAGAAAGAATTCTTAAATGCATGTCTAATACTGAGGTAATTGCCTCCAAGATACAGAGCATGCCCCTTAACTTTTGCTTTTCATGGGATTCTAAAGGACAGTTGTAAGTAGAGTTGTGAATGCCTCTGATAATTGAAGGATGTAGAAATCCTAAACATGTAAGTACATTAGGAATTAAGAGGTAGTGACAAGTAGCACTTAATAATCTGAAAATTGATTTACTAAAGGACTAGCTGGAGGTAGGTCAAATTATAGTATCAGATAAAATAAATAATACTTGGATCTAACAGGTTAGGAGTGCAGTTTCACTACTACAACACAAAAAACATTATTTCTTTATTTTATGTGTGATTATCAGTGTGTGCATTTAAATTGTTCTTTATGTAATTTGCCTCTCTTTATCTAGTTTTACCCTAGTTTTTAAAGGACAGATTAGAATCCCTGCAAGATCTTAAACTAGTCTATTATGAAAATCTGGATTCCTTTTCATTATCAGTTAAGATTTTTATTTATATCATCCCTCAGCTTTGATAATCTTCTTTTCTTTGTATGCTTCCGTCTGATACTAAATCTACTCAGGTTTACTGATTTGTGAGCCTCCCATGGTGGCTGGTGATTAGGACATAGTCAGAGTTCCTTCAGTCCATGTAGACTCTCACCCTAAGGTTCATATTACATGTTTGTTGCTTCAGTAATCCAGCCAGCAGGAATTTGGAATCCTCAGGAATAACAAACACTTCTTATCTGTATAATGGTAGCCTTCAGAGGATTTGGAAGTTAGAAGTACTTTTAAGGACAAAGACAAATGAAAATGCTCAAATGTTCCTCATGCTGAGTGTATAAGCATATTAGTTTGATCTATCAGTCAATGTTAGGGTCATGGGGTGGGGCATCCTGATATACTCTTCTGCCATTTGGAGTTATCCTCAACCTCATACGCTTTCAGTGGGACATTTAGATGGAACTTTAAAAAAAGAATCACTTTCTCAGGAAAGTACTGCAGAGTAAAACAGATCTACAGAGCTGGAAGACTATTATGCAGAACTGTAGATCATTGCTGCTGACCAATGGGACTTTTTTTTTTTTCTTCAAATATTCACCAAACTGACTTTTGTCTTATCTTTCTTTGTGGAGATAGCAATTCAATTAGATTTTTTTCCTTGGTCTAAACAGTTAAATTATTCTTTAGCTTAAATCTTGTTTCTTGAGTTCTATTCTTGGTCTCATGACATAAACAAATATTTTTGTTTAGCCGTATTTGTCAGGAATGATAGATCTAACAGCAAAGTGTAAATGTAGGCATGTAGTTAAAAATCCAGTACCATAAATCACTGCATTTACCATGTGTTTTTGAAGGGATATGAAGAAAAACAGAACATAAGTACAGTAGAAAGATATCACAGTTTCTTTTATATGAGAAACACAAAGTCTAAATAAATTAAAGACCGAAACAAAAGATAAATAATAGGAAGTGGGTTGACAGTACTTTTGCACAAGGGAGCGAGGGAGGAGAGGAAAAAGGGACAAAAAAGAACTAAAATGTGTCACGTACATTTGTTAACTTCCCATGATGGATGCAGTCATTATGGACTGCAAACATGTACCAATAAAAAATAAAAAAGAAAGTAATCCAATAACATTATTTTAGGAGGGCAGTATGATCAGGTGCAGAGTTGTAATCATTATGCTTCTAAAGTTTATACTATAAGTGCAATAACACATTTTTCATAAAGAACCTTACTTAGTATTATAAAATTTACTGCATCCTGATTGATAATATGAGTAGAGTGACAATTCCTGTTTATTGGAGAGCATTTTTACAAATATTGCAAATTGAAAGGTTGCAAACACTTTACTGCTGGGTGTGATTAAGCCCTTACCATATTAAAGTACTTTGAAATGTTTTGCAATAGAAGAAGGTACACAGTTATTTTTCTTCCTTTTGGCCACATGGTATAAATATTTGAATAGTATCACTTACCACAACTATGAGCCATTTCCATATTTTGACAATCAGAAAACTACTTGTAATATGATTATTAATAATCATGTCCATGCTGAATATTCATTCATTTATAAGTGAAAGTTTTTTATGAAGTTAGATATGTTTTTTTATGTCTGCAGTATAAATCCTTATACACATATTGGGTTTATTTCTATGTGATAGAAGAATGAATCGTATCTATAGCCATAGCCTTAACAAAAATACTAGTGTTAGTAAATGCTATTACATCTCTCTAAGGTTTATGCTGTTATGCTAGAGAGAGTGATTTTAATTAGTGATGGGCATTTTAGTTTGAATTCTTTTGTCTTTTGGAAAAATAGGCTTCCTCAGAAAGTGGTCATTTTTGAAGGCTGGCAGCTATTTCTGGCTTTCAACTGCCACAGAAAATTTTCATCCTAACAGTGGGAGGTACAAATATTATCTGAGTGCTGTTGGTTAATTTGTGTCTGCTTTATAACCATGAAAAGCAATTCTGCTGCGGATATAGCTCAGTGGCACAAGTGCCTGCCTGGCAAGTGCAAAGTTGTGAGTTCACTGCCTGGTACCAAACCAAACCAAACCAAACCAAACCAGCAAACAGAAAAACAATTCTAGATTTTGCTTAAGATGTCACAGCAATATTAGGACTTTTTCAAGTTTTTTCAAGTCATGGATAGATATCTCTCTTTTACTGCTGTAGTATAAAAGTAACTAATAAGTCTTATGTGTAACGCTTAGCTCTGGAAACTAATTTATTTATGGGCAGAGAAATAACCGAATAATATCTTCAAATTCTGCTACCTCATAGCAATTTCATGCACCATAGTGGAGTTTCATTTAATGCATGTCCATCATGGACACCAACCAATGTTTCAATATTAGAAGTTTCAGAAATATATTCTTACTATAGTTTCACCCTAAGAAAGAGATTATTGCTAAACTCCACTATCTTTGAGACTTTTATTTTCCTAGTACACTTCGTAGGCACCCAGAAGAGGCCATGGTAATTCACATTGTTGCTTATGAAGATAATGAAAAATAAATGTCAGAGTGGATTCACATGTGTACATTCTCGACAAGCTAATTTCATGTTAAACATGTAAAATGTGGGCATTATTGTTTTTTACACCACTTTTAGAAAGTGGAATAGGTTTAACTAACTACTAGTAGTGAAGTTTGTTTCCTTTTAACAGCTGCATCTTGCATCTCTTGTCAGGAAGCATGCTAATAATTAGAGGACTACATTATATTGCAGCTCAGTTGCTTGAATTCTCTATTTGTTTTAGCCTTGTTCAGATCCAAAGTTTTTGTAAATTATTCACTTTTAAATTAATCTGTCTGTCGTTATTGTTACTTCCATTGACACAAACATAAAGTAGACTATTGCTCTTCCATATTTCCCTGTTTAAACCACAGTTATTTGTTTCATATAATCATTGAGGAGTAGAGGTACATGCTGGTAAGATTTGTAAAAATGCATATTTTATCTAGATGAGCCCATTTATCCAGTGATTTCTGATACACAATCTGAGGCGACAGAAACTTTTTTCTTGAGCAAAATAAAGTTGAAATGTTATTAGTTCTCTACTGATGCTAAAACAAATTGCCACTAATTGGTCGATGGTTAAAAAGCAAAAAAAAAAAAGGTATAATTTTTATAATTTTTGGGTTTAGATGTTTAACATACTCTGGACTAAAATCAAGATATCAGCAGGGTCACATTCCTTTTTTGAGGCTCTTGTGGACATTGTATTTCTTTCCATTTTAGCTAGTAGAGGCCACCAACATTCCTTGCCCTGTGGTTTCCCTGTCATAGTTAAAGCTAGAAACTTTGTATATCTCCATATGGTCACATCTCTCTGGTTTTGATTCTTCATCTTTTCTCATTTTTAAGAACCACTGTGATTTAATTTACTACACTAGATTTATTCAAGATAATCTGTCTAATGTGAGGTCAGCTAATTAGTAACCATATTTACCATCCACTACAATGTATGCACAGGTTTTACAGATTAGAATATGAAAATCTTTGGAGGCTATGTCCTAATTCTGCATACTGTAAAAATGGACCCGACTGTTAAAATAATGCTTGATATGTGTAACTATTTTTGAAATGTGTAACTACTGCATTCAAACTGTTGTTTGAATGCAATTGTAAATGAAAATATTAATGAAGTAATACAGCAACTCAAAATAATTTATTAAATAGAATTTGAAATATTTAAATTGAAACATAAACTTCCATCAGAAATGGTAGCAGTATTGAATAGCACTAATGTTATCCCTAAAGAATGGTAAGTTTTATGACACAGGCAAAATGTAGTAACAAGTTTTATTAATCATAATTCACAATTACAAGCCCAAGTTTCTCCCTCCTTCCATTGGAAAGGTGGTGCTGATATGGGGATGAGAGGTGACTGTTCTACAATGCTCAGTCTTGTGGGAAATTCTTCTTTCAAACTGTGGTTAGCAGTGTATGACTACAAGCTGGTTTGGGTGGCTCAAAGTTAGAACCAAAGATTTGTGACCATAATACAGATCATCAATAATTGTCAGGTCATGACTGTTGTTCTAGACATGCGAAAAATGAGATAGGCAGTGGATAAAAGACAAACTAAGAGCCTTATTGGTATTTTGAATATAACTAGGTCTTTAGTTCATCTCTAAGACTCTGTGAGGAACTGTGGTCCTGTCTTCTTAATCAAGGGATATAAATAGGAGTGTCTCCAACTTAGATTCTAGTCCGTCCTAGTCAGCCCTGCTTGAACAAACTGAAATTGTGGGAAATGCCTGCTCAGTTCAAATTCTGGAAACATAGCTGCAGACCAAAAATAGCTTATCAATAGCCAAGAACCTTCTGCGCTCACACCATACACCCCACCCCCGCCCCTTCGGTCCCTTAGCAACCCTGCCCAGGCAATACTCATGCCCTTCACTCCTCTTAAACTTGCCAGTTAGAATAGACCGTGAACCTTCAACCCAGCCAATGGGGAAAAGGCTCAGCTGCTTCTCACGTGTTGCTTCAAACTGTTTCTCTGCTGCTTGACAGGCCTGCTACCTCATGGTGGCGCCTTCTGCAGAAGCACAATGCCATGTCAAGGATTCTTGACGTCTGAGTGTTTTATTATCTGCACTAATAAATTGAGTCTGGAGACATACATCCAACAGCATTAAAACTCCTTTCCAACCAGCTCATACACATATTTGGCTACAAAAACACATTTACTAATGTGTCCTTGTTAACTTTCTTCTTTGTCTAATTTTGATGATCTCATTGGGAACTTACAGCATTTAGAATTCTGTTACCCTAGCAGACTTAATTTCTAGACACAAAGTATAATAAATTTAGATGATGAGAAGGAAAAGCAAAATCGTCAAATTACACCATACATATTTAAGTGAGGAGACATTTATGCATTCCAATAATAATGTGTATCTATTTCTTTTCTTCACCATCAGAATTCAGGTGATTTCGTGTCCATAAGTCAGCAAGCAATTTCTGTCCGTTCTTTAGTAAGCTTATTACATTCAGTCATTCCAGAAGCATCCTTGTATTTTGTCATATATCAACTCAGTTTTACAAAAGAGAATAAAATTCTTCGCCAATGTACGTGAAGCGACACCATATTCCTTAAAGAAAAAATGATTTACCTAATTTGGCAACTGAACAAAAGTTTTTAACTGTCAGTTTTAAGCATGGTACAATCATATAGAAAACATAAGGCCATTCAATTTCCCTAAACAAAAAGTCTAAAGTAGCTGTTATTCCCTCTATTTTTCACATCAGCATTGCCTTAAGAATGTTTCATAGGTTAAATTTGCTTCTTACCAGTCTCTTGAGAACTGCTTCCTGTTATCCAGATGAGACTGAACTTTAACATGGCAAAAATCACCCAGCAAATTTATACGGAAGTAACAAGTTTGCACATATAGTTTTGCTCCTTTTGTCTGTGTCTTGAATAATATTTGTTCTGTGAATTCCTGGGAAATCATAACAAAAGTGCCTGCTTCTTACTTCAGAGGGTATCCATGGAACAAATAATGACTTGGATAAGGCCAGCTTGGTGAGTAAATGAATTTCTTAGGGTTTAATTAGAAAGCACTGAACAGTCTATAGGTAGCTATGCTACCAACCTCACTACTTTCTACTTATATAGCACCTGTTTATATAGGTCTGTAAATCACATGACAAAAAGCAAAAGCAAGAAACAGAATCCATGGGAAGAACTGTAGTTTTTTGTGTACTCTGAATCCCTCTGTGTCAGCAAACACACTCCAGGCCCATTGAACCATGGCTCTGTTGCCCTTCAATCTTGTACACAGGCTCAGCATCTGACAAGAATCCCACAAGAAATATAAATGTTAGGAAATGAAGTATACTTTAGTAATCAGTAAACAAAATGGTGCTACCTTGGCAAGAGTACTATTTTCCATACAATACCCTACCTTTGAGGGGCATGAGGCAGGATGTGTACAAATAAAGCTAGACTGACTTACAGGCAAGAGTGACGGAGCAGTCATGCCTGTGATTACTTATTATATAAGTACAAAAGCACTATTTTCATTAGAGGGGAACTTTTTCTGCTCCTCTGGAGAAGTAAGGTGCCATAATTGGAGAGGGCCATATGGTTGAGAGCTCATTGTGCTTGTAGGCCTCCAAAGCAGCCCCCTGAGAGCCAACAATGAAATAGAGACATCAGTCCTCCAATTTCAAGGAGTTGAATTTCACAACTAACCCGAAGGAGCCTGGAAACGGACTCTGAGAACCACAGGATTGAAAAACATCCAGATTTCAGTATTGTGAGGCCCCAGCAGGGGACCCAGTTGACACATACTCAAATCCCTGATCCACAGACACTGTGAGCTAACACATTTGCACTGTATTCAGCATGTTATTTTGTAGTAATCTGTCAGGAAACCAAAGAAAATTAGTACTCGTGATGGTCACATGCTTACAAGTGGTCAAGTAGAAATTTACCCAGGAAACTTGCCTCTGAAGGCTGTAGTTTTCCCTTTTATGAAATGTTAAGTGATAAAGAAATACAGGAAAATTCTCACAGGCCTCTCATATTTCAAGTCAGGCTATTATTAGAAAATCATAGAGAATTATTAGAGAATCATAATTTTATACTCCAATGACCAGGTTTAAAGGAAAATTATTGATAATTTGAAATTTAACTGAGTGCTAACATTTGCTTAATTCTCTAACAATCATTTTCTAAAAATAAAGATTTTCTATGACTTTGATCGTATTAGGAAATATAGGTACATCTGAATTAGGTCCTTTAGACAGATATTCCTTTTGTGGAAAATGTAATTTTCTGTTTGAAAGAATACATACAATTTAAAGCTACTGTAACTCTGAGTTGTTTTAAAGGAAATATTTACCTACTAGTACCTAAATTTTCCAAATATCAACTATGCCAAAATTTGTAAAGATGTGATTTGTTTTGTTATTGTTTTTGGTGATAGTGATTCTTTCCTATGTTTTTTTGCAGAGTGTAGCAAAAATGATAACAATTAATAATTTTAAATTTCAGAATGTCATTGTATTGAGTTCTGTTATCAAGAATAGATAAATTAGGGCCGGAGATCTAGCTCAGCGGCCTAAGTGCCTGCCTGGCAAGCACAAGGTCGTGAGTCAATCCCTGGTGCACCCCCCCAAAAAAAAGAATAGATAAATTGAAATATTTCAGGGAATAAATGATTCAAAAGTGATTACTGATATGGACAGTTATTATGAAATACAACCAAAATAAAAAGGTAGCACAAATAGCAGTGTCATTTGTATCCCTTACTTATGTTACCATTATCAAAAATGACTAGACATCCTTTAAAAGATTGCTTTAAAAAAGATCACTATGTTCATTCTATTAATATAGAATATATTTTTGTTTAATTATAAAATTGTCATTCATATTTAGTATGTTGTAAAAAATTTGTGACAAGTTATCACCATGATATAGAGGATCAAAACCCTCAACCTACCATATTTCTGGTATGAGTTTGTGTTCTCTAAAATCAAAGCATGAATTTTAGGAACAATTGAGGTTAAGAACAAAATATATTTATTGAGAAAAAAGCTTCTGTGTGAGAGACAGAAAGGGTCCCAAGTGGGTTGCCAAAGACTGTCTTTTCCAGGGACTTTAATAGAGTAAAACCACAAAGTGAGGCAGGTCTAAGGTGAGGAAAACACAGGAACTTGCAAGGTGGGCATAAAGTGAGACAGAACTATGGTCAACCAGTAAGATTAATTGCTCAGGTGAAAGTGACTAAATTGGGGACAAATGGGGAAGTGAGTCACATAGCAAGTGGGCAAGCTTAAAGAGCAGTGACCCTTCCTGTAGGGCTTGGCATGGTGACTCCTGGCTTCCTCAGGGTGATAGAGACCTATTTAGAATATCAGCTCTTAGGATGTGGGTGTATTTATTTGATATTTTGTCTTGAGACCTGGTCCACAGCAGGAGGTGTCTGTCCCCCCTACAGAAGCGAAGTATCAAACCTTCTGCACTGACTCCCTTGAGGACCTAGCCCTGTCTGACTGCCTATCGTATTTCTATCTAACTCAGTTGCCTGGAAGGATCACACGAAAGATGGCTACTGAATTGACTTAAGGGAAAAAAACAAACCATATTCTCATGTGTCATTTTTCTTATTTTTAGGCTATAAAGATTTGGTTAAAGTTTTGTTCAACAGTAGCATTTTTACTTCTAAACCATACAAAAATTATCAGCCACTAATTAATCCATATTCTGTGCTGTGTGAAAATACTTAGCTAATTTTATCTGTAAAATATCAGAAACCTAAAGAATATCTACTTTAAGGGTAAAATTTCTTCTAATAACATTTCTTCAAATAGAGTTTCCATACTGCTAGCATATGAATGAAAATTATTGCACAAAATAAAATTTGAAACACATTCAAATATGAACTGAAGTTATTTTTCATATTTATACTAATTTTTTTAAATTTAAGTATATGCATGTCTGTAGATATGCAATTATGGTTTTACTTAAATGTATAGAGTCAATTCAATGGTTATTGCAAATGTTGTCTGACCTAAATTAGGATACCCTGTTTAAAGGGTATTCTCTGTATTGAAAAGCTGTCTATTTCATGGCAGTCTGGATTGTAATCTCTCTCTACTACTATATTATTCTGTGTTCTTAGTAAGTGTTGTTAATCACTGTTCTTAATTGAGCTCTGAATAGGATTTAGGGTTGTTTTCTTTTGCTTCGTGGTCCAAGAATCCTCACTTTAAATCTTACTAAGATTATAACAGCCTCCATAGAATGCACAATTCATCATCCAGCTTTTATATAAATGTGACATGATCTCATTATATTTCTGCCACTGGATTTTATCGCTTTAATAATCCATTGCAATATTTATAGAATGTCATGATGAATCATATTATATTTATCATATAACACAATAAATAGCATGACATATTCATAAATCATGCCATTTTAGAGTGTTGAAATTATTCTTTGTAAACTTACATCAAAATGATGAGTCATCATGCAGAGAATCGTTATCAAATCCCGTCTTCTACAAATGTTTACCTTAGAATCATTAATACAAAGGCAAACTCAAAACTAATTTATCATTTTCTAACATTTTAAGTGAGTATATTTCTTTAATTGTAGACAATACTAAATTTCAAAAGAAAATATTTCTAATAAAATCTATTTTACTCAAGCTATTTTCTTAAGAAAACTACAACTGATGTGAGGCTAATAAAGCTTTGCACAGGCTGTGATGAGTGTTGAACATGTTTCCAACTAGCAAAAATGGGCTGAAGAAGCAGTTCTATTTTTAATAGTATCAGGATCCACAAGAAAGAAAGAAATAGAGAAATATTATTACTCCACTGATTCTATAAATAAGATAGTAATTCACATATATTAAGGAATACAATCAGAGTATGAAATAAGATCAGAAAGTTTATTTCCTGACACTGACTTCAGGTTTATTTTATAGTAAATTCACTTTTTTATTTCTTAAATTTCATGTTTATTGAATTTTAAGAATTTAACGATTAACATTTTTATGACTATCAGAATGTAATCAGGCTCATAGATAATGGTCAATGAAGACAGGAAAATTTCAAATTATCTCTAGTCCACATGTTTCTGATGAATTCCAGAATTGTACATTCAAAAAATGTACATTGTTTTATATTTATACTTTAAATATAATAAGTAACACACCGTTATATTATGTTTTTAAAAATTAAACCTATGGTCTCTCCCTCAATCCTTGCTTTTCCACTTTCTGCCCTCTCTCTATAAAAGATGATTCCATTTGTGTTTGTTTATCTTGATTATCAGCTTCATTGGACTTAGAGGGTTCTGAAGAATTGATTTGACTGTGAGGATACGAACTTCATCAGTGGGTTTACTGCTGTTGAAGTGATGCCTGAATGAGTTATTAAGGAGGATTTAGTTGATGATGGTGCATCATGGAGGTGTGACTGTGAGGACTGTATCTATTTTCTGGCCCTTTCCTCTTGAACTTTTCTGATTTTCTCTGCTTCCTGGCAACCCCAACATGAATGACTTTGCTCTACTCCAGTGAACAACTTTGGCCATGATGTTCCTGCATTAGAACCAGTCAACTATGGAGTGACAACTCTGAAACCATGAGCCAAAATTAACCTCTACTCTTTTATGTTGTAGATGTAGGGTATTTTCTTCTAGCAATGGGAAGTTGACCAATCCATCATTTTTGAATTATTTAAACTCAAAGCTAATAAGGTTATTCTTAACTGTTATTTTTCCTTTGTACTATACCTAATCTATAAGGAAATCAAGAAATTTGCTTTTAAGATAAATACAGCATGAAGGTATTTTACATGGATACTATACCTATCCAAGCCATTATCAGCTCTCAATGGTATATTGCCTCGATCTCTTAGCCTATGAGGTTCTCAAGCAATAACAGATGAAACTTGGTAACAGGTTTATTGCTACTTCTTTCTCTCTGAAATGGCAATTATAATTTGGTGGGCTGGAACTTACAAGTTATGTTCTCATTAAAAGTACCTAACCCATATCCTTTATGATCATTGTAAGCAGTATAAAATGCACTCTTTAGTAAATCTTTTAGAAGATTTTTTTTTCTGTGAATGGTTTTTAGGAATGAGCTCCTTTTTGAGACCAACAGGAAAATTCAGAAATATTAACTAAGAGACAGTTTAAATTGAATTCTGAAGAAATAGGGTCACTGCTTTATTTGGATTTTGATTTCATTGACAGTCTTAATGCCATAAGAGAAAATGGATTCTGCATAAAGGAAACTTTATAGTATCTCATTAATTATCTAATTTTTATAATCTGTTTAATTAAGTATTATATTCCTTGGTTCATAAATTCCATTTTGCTAACATTTTAAACTGAGTCATAACATTTGGCTGGTTCTCATAATTGCATTTTTAGAGGTTATCGTTTACCTCTATAGAAAGACATTTACATGTATTTCTATCTATTCAAATAAGTATCATTTCCAATAATTTTCTATTGTTTTTCTCAAGTTGCTTTATCAGAAATGCTTGATAATGAACTTATATTTTTCAGAAATGCTTAAATTCTGATAAAAGATAATTCACTTTGGAATAGTCCCATTATTTTCAAAGAAAAATGAAAAAACTCATAAATTATTTTAATTTCCAGTGTTTCAACATACAACTCAATTACTATGGCATTTCCTATCAAAGATGATATCTCGTCATTATCTCACTTATCATATATTAAATATAAATATAAATATAATAAACTAGTTAGGTTATCTGGCTTCATACTATGTAACTGTCCCCTTAATTTCTATTTTAAAAAAATTTATGTGCTGTATGAAAT
>RJWT010017047.1:0-19519 GCA_004365215.1 Cuniculus paca | reverse complement strand
CCATGAGCTCACTTTGTAGCCCAGGCTGGCCTCAAACTTGCAACAATCCTCCTGTCTCAGCCTCCCAAGTGCTGGGATTACAGGCATGAGCCACCAGGCCTGGCTAGATCACTTCTTATGTGTGATTTTGTAATTTTTGGTTTTCAGGAAGAAATCTTTAATTGATAAGAAAGGCAAAGAATAAAAACAATTTGTTCTTCTGAGGAAGTTTTTGATTAAGAAGTGCAAGGCATCTGAAATGAATGAGACACAATTATTTCATGGTGCAGTCCATGCCAGGCAGCTTGTGACCCATTTTCCTCTTTCAGCGAGTGTTTAGATGTTTTAATGGAGATGCTTGGTCCTCTGAACATCTGAGGTTATGGTCTCTTCTATTACTCTAAAGATTGTAATACTGACATGCAGATCACAGGATAACTTGTTCAAATATTAGGTAACTCTAATAAAAAAATCAGATCTAAGTCTTTGGTGCTACATGAATAGCTGTGAGAGAAGATAAATACACACATCTACACACAAGAACTGCTTTGCCATAATTAATGATGATTTCATACTTTTCTTGTGGTTCCTTAGCTTTTCCTATTCAATCAAAAATAAGGGAATGCATAGAAAGTTTGCCAATCTTGCTAATGCTTTGGATCCTAATTTGATCTCCGAATTCTGAGTTACTTTGAGAAATAGCTGAACACAGCAGCTGTAAGTCTAAGGCAGTTTAAGTTTACCATAAGTGTAAGAATTATAACTAGTGAAATTGTATGTGTATTTTTCTCTAGATCAGAGAATCATTCAGGAAATTAAATGGTGTATTGAGCAGGGTAAAAGATTCATGAATGAAAATCACCTTTGACTTAGAACTAAATAAAGTGACATCTAATATCAAAGAGATTCTTGTAGTGGGTGGAATTGTTATGTAGTGTAATGATCATTTTCAAAATCACATTTTTTGGCTCTGCCTCTATCATAGCTTTCATGTACTTGGGGAAGGGAGGGAGAGAACCCCTGGACTTTTGGAAATACTGAACCAATTTTATAGAGCTGCTCAGGGTACCTGGAAGGAACGGAATTGTAAACTAATGATTATTCACAGCTGTGATTTGAATTCCTGGGGACCTGAAAATTTTGACTTCCTTGTTGAACTCAGAGTTTGCATCTTGCCACCTATCAACGTATCTTCGAAGTTTGGAGAGTAAAGAAAGTTACTTTCAAATCTTAAAAAATGTTTTTAGAGAAAAGCAATGAGGTAGAATATGGTTACAAAGTGATATCATTAGGAATAACGAGCATGAACAAATATTGTGCCCTGAGATAAAATGTTAATTTGCAGTGGCTTAATCATATGGTTAAATAGAAGCTGTCACTGATTTATATTAGCTTTTTATGTTAAGTATATAGAGGTATTACATATAAGAGAGATTATGCAAATGAGATTATTCTGCATATTGACTGAGTTTTTCCATATTTGCTTGTTTAGGATCAAGAAATTGATGCATACGAAAGTTGTAAAATGTGCCACATTATCACAAAGACTGTAATGAAATACTTTTAAAAAATGTTTTCCATTGCTTGATGGTCTGATGATTCAACTAAAGGCATTTATTAAGTGAAAGAAGACATACACGTGACATTTTTGGTGGGGTAATCCCTTCATTTGCCTGTCCTATTTTACTTATTTATTTATTTATTTTTTTGCGGCATCGGGGATTGAACTCACAACCTTGCGCTTGCCGGGCAGGCGCTTAGACCGCTGAGCTAGATCCCCAGCCCTGGTGTTTTTGAGACAGGGTCTCACTATGCTGTTCAGGCTGGCCTTGAGCTCACTTTGTAGCCCAGGCTGGTCTCGAACTCACAATGATCCACCTGTCTCAGCCTCCCGAGTGCTGGAATTACAGGCGTGAGCCACCACGCCCGGCCTTTCTGTTCTATTTTAAAATGTACAATTTTAAAATAACCTGTGTGATTTCCCTACACTTTCAAATAATATATACCCTATTATGAAAAATAGATGAATTTGTAAAAAGTACAAGAAAGGAAAAACACCAGCTTAAAAAACACCATTATTAACAATTTCATATGTCTTCCTGGTTTTACTTCTAGCACTGAATTTTACATGACCTAGAGCATCCTGTGTTTGATTTTTTTTTATCTTTGTATTGTATTGCATACTGTGAGCTTCACATATTATTCTGCATATTATCTTTTCTTGTTGAATATGTTTTGTAATATTCTATCAGAGTGGATAATTGTTTGCACACATTACCTCATCTTTCTAAGTTTCAACACAATTGTTTAGAGAAAACATATTTTACAGGATAAAAAAATCCACAAAACGTTTTTTTTTTTGGTACCGGGATCGAACTCAGGACCTCATGCTTGTCAGGCAGGTGTTTTGCTGCTGAGCTATATTCCCGGTCCAAAATCCATAAAACTTAAAAAGCAAAGTTTCATTTATCATTAACCACTATTATAAGAATACTAAATGCTCAATAAATGCTCTTGTTTGCTTGATTTCTCAGCTTTCTTGTGACGATGACTTAAAACAATCGTTTGGCATTCTTTTTGTACTGAGGGCTTTGCAGCATTTGGATTTTCAAACTTTAGCCATTTTACATCCTGGGTTGATACACAGTTTCAAATATACTTTTTTATATTTTTTCCAATACTGGAGATTGAACCAGGACCCTTATACTGAGCCACAACTCTGGCCTTTTAAATTTTTAAAATTTTGAGACAGGGCCTTGTTAAGTTGCTAAGTTACCCAGGGTGGGCTTAAACAGGTAATCCTCCTGCCTCAGCCTCCCAGAGTGCTGGGATCAGATGCATGCACTACCACACCTGGTTTCAAATATACTTTGAAGTTAAATAAGAATTAAAAATGTAGGGCTGGGGATTTAGCTTAGTGGCCTAAGCACCTGCCTGGCAAGTGTGAGGTCATGAGTTTGATCCTCAGTGCTGCAAAAAAAGGAAAAAAAAAGAATTAAAAATGTAATGATACTATTAAGTGGCATAATAATTCAACTTCAAATTTGGGGTAACAAAAAAAAGATAGTAATGTTGAGTTCCCATTTGAAAATTTTATAGTGTCTGATGTGAAAGCTCGACACCTGAAAGACACTGGAGCTATCTCTATCTTATTCAAAAAAATTCCTATTTTCCAAAAGAGTAAAGTCCATATATCTCAGTTCATCTGGGTCTGCCTGTAATCCTGTGTAGTAGCAATTTCATTATTCCCTAGATACAGATACTCTGGTTTAAATGATAAATTGTAGTTATCCTAGCAGTGAGGGAACTGACTCTTAAGTTGAAAGAGTTGCACAGGTATTCCAAATAGTCCAAGGTAGCTCATGGCAAAGTAGAGATGACTCCCCAAACTTCCAAACCAGAGTTAAATTGGTTTTACTATTGTTATCCATGATTATAGATCAATTGAATGAATGCAAAATCCCCTCCATTTTGAATAAGCCTCGTAAAGTTCTCAAAGGTCAGCTTGCACTGGAATCACAGAAGGGTCTGGGCCCCCTCTCAGAACTTCTTATTTTGAAGGTCAAGGTGGGACTGAGAATGTGGATATCTAACAAACTTCTGAGGGGATGCCAGGGCTGTTGGCTCAGGGAGCTCTGTCTGTATGAACTTCTGACCCGCATGCTGCAAAAGCAACCTCTCCACGATAGAGTGGGGCACCTTCCTCAGCTGTCAAAGTTCTTAATATATTGTTCCACAGCCAAAAGAAAAAAAAGAAAAAGAAAGAAAAAAAACCCCCACAGGAATGGAATGGGAAATTAATTTGAAGTGTAATTCACAGGACACGATCGGGTGCTGCAGGATTGGGTGGGTCCGTTTTTCACGAAGGGTTCAGGGTAAATCTTTGAAAGCCACCCAGGCAGGGTGCTCCACCAAAAGGGAGAGATTGCCTCCACCTTCGTGTTCGAGACCCTCCTACTCAAAGTGACCCTGAACCATGGACATGGTTTGGAAATTGCTGGAAATGCACACTTGACAAAGACTGAGAGCTTCCTACAACTACCCTGGTTCACTTACTGCAAGGGGGTGATTGCAGAAGGGAGGAACTGAGCCACTGAGCTGGTGGGGGACTTAAAGGCTACGTTTGGAGAAATAAATAACTGGAATTAAAATGGAACTAAGCACCAGCCAAGAAAACAGGTAGGCTGGCAGGTTTAGAATCCAAATGATCACACATCTTCAGGAAATAGTTTGTTGTCACAATTGCTTATGAAGTCAGCGGTTGGGGCTCTAGATGGTAGGAATGAAATGTATTGAAAAGGCAGTTGGAGTGAATGAGGAGAATTTCCGGTGCTGTTCTTTCAAATGCTCTTGAGTTCACCACGACTGATTCCATCTCAGGGCTAAGGCAGGAGCCTTGAATGCTAATTCCCTGACTCCCTGATCGTTTCCTTGCCACACACATATTAAAAACAGAATCTCGTATGAGTATGTAGAACCAGCTGTGCAACTGTAGCAATGGCGAGTCAGCGTTTTAAGTGACTTTGGGACTCCACAACGCTGCGACTGCTAAGAGCCTCCTCGCCTTGCCGGGAGCCAGCCTGGGAGCCAGGCCGCCGAGCACCGCTGCTCACCACCACTCCTTGGTGCACCTGCAGTTTTGAGTCAACAAGACTTGCCAACCCCGGGTGATAAGCTCCATATAAATAATTAATGACATGGAACTAATTACTCCGGTATTAGGCCACCTGCACCCTCAAAGCTCGAGAGGCCCAGGTGTGAAAATTGCAGGGGCAGCTAATTGTGAGCTGCGTTTCATCAAGGAAACCCTGTAGAGGGGGCCCTGGCTGCTTCCGGCTCTGCTTTCTGTTGGGGTGCAGCAGGTCGCCCACGGGTGGCACTGGCTGCGTTTTGTAACTATCTCACAAGGCGAGCAGACGACTTGGTAACTCTTAACCCGAGCCCTCAGAGGCCACCAGAAGGCAGCAGGGTTAAGCTCTAATTAGAGGCAAAAAGAGCTGGAAAGATACGCTTGGAAATTTTCCCTTGAGCCATGTGGAACCTGTTGCCCGACCCCTTGCGAGAAGGCCTCATGGAAGAGCAAGGGAACTTCTGGGTCGTTAACTCAAGTGGCTTCAAGCAGAGTTCCAGGCTCTAAGCTCGCGAATTATACTGTTTATATCTGTCTGTACGGAGGGTCGCAGAGGCGCTTCTTTCAGTGGGGATCTTCATTTTGTTGCCTTGGTGGCGGTGGTGATGTGCGTGTGATGAAGACCCAGATCTTAGAGACTCCTTCGGAGGAAAGCTACTGCAGGGTGCGCCGGGGTCTCTGGCTTGGCTGGCAGCAGAGTCTCAGGCTGCTGAAGAGCCCTCGTCATTATTTTGTGTTGGCTCTGGAATGAAGGAATAAGGAACAAGATGAGATGGCGGAGGCTAAAACCGCCAGCACCTTCGGATTCGCTGTTTGCTTTCGGTACAAAAGCTCGGTCTGAAGCTAGAAGTCCTTATTTAGTGCACGACTCTAACCGGTTAGAAGTCCTGTGTCATGGTTTGAAGGTGAGCAGAAGAAAACACCATTTGGCTACTGAATGAAACATTTACGAAGGGATAGAATGGAGGATTCTAAATGTTCTCGGGAAAAGTTCTGCATGGATTTGTCCAACTCATTTTTCTTCATATACAGACACACCTAGTATTTTACTTGGATTTGCTCCGAGAAGGCCTGTGTATATTGTTTTCATTTTGCAAATTTAAAAATTAGGAAAAAAAATTTCCCTTCTTTGCTTTACTCCCTAATCCACTTCTCTTCTGCTCTCCTTAACTCTGCAATTAGGTTTCACTTGCAGTATTGACTATGCTCATTATTATATTTAAATCTATATTTAAATAAATAGATAGTGGCCTCTAATCATATGCTGTTAACAGTACTACTCTTTTAGAGCAGTTTGAAGTTGGCAGAAAACATAAGCTGGAAATACAGTTCCCATCGAGCCCCCTGCGACTTTCCCTCCTGTTGACATCTTGTGTTACTGAGGTACATTTATTACAGTCGATGAACCAACAGGACACATTTTTGTTAATTAAACTCCACAGTTTATCCGAAGGCTCATGATGTATATGAGCCCCTGGATGTAGGATATGCATTCTCTAAGGTTTGGCAAACACATAGTGGCATGTATCTACCATCATATTATCATAAAGAATATGCTCACTGCCCTAAAATTTTAATTTTTAAAAATAAAAATGACACATGGATAAAACATTTTAATTTTCTCAACTGACTAAGTGGTCCTACCCCATTGCTTTTAATGGCTGTGTAGGATTCCATAGTATGACCATGCCATAGTTCATTCAATACTTCTTGTGGACTAGGGTTCATGTTATACTCATATTATATCATAAATCCATATTATGGATTTATAGTTACACAATTATTGATAATAACTGAAAGATTAACTCCTGAGAGTAGGGCTGCTGGGTCAAAGGTTATATGAACTACTAATTTAACAAACATAGAGACAGCAGCATTGAGTGACATTTCCACCAGTGATGAGAATATTTTTGCTTTCATTCTCACCAGGAGCAGGTATTATAACTTTGTATTTTTAAACACTTTGTAAATTTCATTTGAGAAGGAGGCATAACACACTGATTATATATTTTGGCTCTGAATTCTGAGTTAGGTATCTAGTCCTACCATTTTCTATTCACCAATCTCTCACAATTCATTTCCAGTGCCTCCATTTCCTCTTCTGTAACATACCAATGACAATAATTCTTTTACATTATTGGGTTGGTTGAGTGATTAGACAGAAGAATGCAAATAGTAGTCTTAGCTTTGTGCCTGGCCCAGAATAACCATCCAGTTAATGATAATTTTTATTACTATGTCAAGATGGACTATCAGACCCTTTGAACAATATCCAAGAATGTTGCTTCATTATCATTTTCCTGGATAAACTGGAATTCCACCAAGCTCTTTGGTAACTAGGTGACATCAAAACAGATGCAAACATATTCTTAATACCATGACACAGAAAATACTGTCCTAAAACAGAAGGCTACCTATGATAACTATGGTAAATGTACAAAAGTTAAATAAAATCCAGGTTGTTACAGACTTCACACTGGATAAGCACAAACATTTTGTCTGACTGGAAGCTACCAAGCGTTATTTCTTCCCTCGTCATTTTAAACATAAATTTGATGCTATTATTATTAAATTGGTAAATAGCTAGTTTCACTTTAGATCTTGCTTTAAGCTCTTTGTTTCAGTGTCTCTGTAGGCTGTACCTCTGGACACATTGTCTGTTCGTTGGAATTCTTTGTGCTACACTATTTCTCCCACTCTCTCTGTATCCTAAGCTATTTCTGCTCCTCACCTGCAACTTCTAAGGCTGGAGAAAAAGTTATTCCTTAAATTCCTTAACAGAACCCGGAAGCATCTTTGTGTGTGAGAGCAACAGGCATCGAGAGAGAGAAAGAGACGGAGAGAGAGAGACAGACAGACAGAAAGAGACAGAGAGAGAGAGAGAAAGAGGAGATAGAATTGGGTGAGAGATGGATATTTAATTGCCTTTTGGCACTGAAAGCATTATCGTTCAGAGTCTGTGAGTGGTACTTGGAACCACAAGTGACCTGTCCCATCCTTCCAAAGGGGATTCTTGTGATAGATTAGCAACAGGAAACATCCTGACAGTGTGGCTCCTGTTCTCATGATGGCCAATGTCTAGTTATGACAGAAAGATATTTACACTGGATAAAGACCTTGAGGAATTGTCAGGAGTTTTTCTTGTCTGTCTGGGGACTTCTGTACCACACAGAAACAGGAAATGTGAAGTAAAATTCTATGGTCCTCTAGTAAACATGCCCTGCTCTGTCAGCCCTTGTTTCTGAACCAATCAGGGGATACTGTCTGACAAAGTCGATTTCAGTAGCTTCTGTTAGTAGTGTTGAAATTTCCAAGATCTTTTCACCATTTTATGGTATTTGTAAGAAAGAGATTTGTGAGAAATTGATGTTGACTTAAAAAAAAAATCAAAAATTCAACTTCTAAATACAAAATTGAAATTCATTTGCTTTTGAAAGATAAATTCAACTGATTTATAGAACTTCATAATTAAGCATCTATTTATGACTATATATCTTAAATTATTTGTTTAGTAACACCCACAAAATATCCAGGAATTATAAATGTAAAAGTGGAAAGACCTGATTGAAATCCTCTCTAAACTCACTATCCAGAATGGGGAACATACCTGGCAATAAGTTCATTAATTACAAAGTCCTAAGCAAGTAAGCCTGCACACAGGCATGACAGGAAGATGGTAATTTCTACTTGGAGAGTCAGCCACAGTGTCATTTGGACGGTAAAGAGAGTCACGCTTTGAAAGAGACTGTGGGTTTGAACATCTTCAGTGAGAACAGAGAAACAGTGACATGCAGGCGGAGAGTGGGAAGAATATTCTAGAAAGAATGAGTACTTCAG
Source organism: Cuniculus paca (assembly GCA_004365215.1). Taxonomy (NCBI): domain Eukaryota; kingdom Metazoa; phylum Chordata; class Mammalia; order Rodentia; family Cuniculidae; genus Cuniculus; species Cuniculus paca. The sequence goes on along the minus strand of RJWT010017047.1, from coordinate 11,073 downwards.
TCTGGGATCCAAAAGGGCAAGTCCATTCTTAACTTTGAATATTCCCTTTTGCTGTCTTTTCACCCAATACATTTATGAATCAATAATTATAGTAAAAACTCCCTTGTCAGGACACGTGTCTCTACTTAGGGCTCACAAAACCTGTTCACTCAAAACCAAGAAAAATGATGGACAGCAACTGTGAAATTGTGGTGAAACTGTCCTGTCGAAGGTCACTAAATGATAGTTTAAAAAAAGACTTCCCTTCTGGAGTTCACCCAGAGTTATCAAGATGTTTTAAGGAGGTATCGTGGTGGAAATGCCAAGAGCAGAATGTCTCAAGGGACCTCAGAGAAAAATATTTGCAAATCGTTTACATGGAAGAGACAATAAAATAAGAAGAGCCAGAGAGGACCTTGAATTTAAAACAGTTGTGGCTGATTGAAAGGTAATCTAATGATTAAATACTTGACCTGCAGAGTGAATGGATTACTAGAATCCCGTTTTCCTCGTTTTCTCACCATGTAACTGGCATAACTTTTGAATGTTCCTCATGTTTAAAATAGTGATCTGAACAGCTCCCTTATTACAGAGTTGTCTAAACAAATCTGACCTCCACACATTTTATTTATTTAATGTATATGATCTGAACATTATTGGAGGCAAGATTGCCTAGTTATTCTTACTGAACTGCCCTGGACTTTTGTTGGGGTCAATATATCAGGCAGAAATTAAAATTAGCATGAAATGGTGGATAGGTTTTTGCCCTCTTTTCCCCTTTGTGTTTTCCCTACAGAATGTCATGGGTGATTTATGGAAGTTCTAGTAGTGAAAGATGGAGAGATTAAAAAATGGAAGAAAATGATAAGTGGGACATCCTGACGCAGGTAAGAATTATTACAAGGAGTGTCGCGTGCAGTGGGAAAGTGAGAAACTGGCAGGAGGAGACTGGGCTGTGCATATTCACTACACTGCTTATTTTGGAAAATATGTGGAAAATTGCATGCAGAGTTTGAAAATGACTGTCCCAGCTACAATTCACTTAAGTCACTCTCGGCTGCATCGACCCTGGAATTTTTTCAGAGGTCATGTTTACACATAATTTATAAAGTTCTAACATGTGGTTGAAAGTTTCTCTGGCATATTTAGAAATGTCTGGGAGGGCAGTTCTCACCACTTCACTCTGCCTGTCTTCGATTTCTGCCTATGTTTTAATTCAGCAAGTATTTATTGTGGTTTGGGCAAAGAAGAGCTCCAGTTTTGTGTGCTGTGAGCTGCAAAATGGGGACCCTCTGGAGAGTTTAGTCCTTGTGGTGCCTGCCAACTGGTTCTCACTCAATAGCTTTTAAGTGATGGCAAAATCCCTGTGCTGTGGACTCCGTGCTGTCAGAGCACCATTCATCTGACACTGGTCCTCTTCATTTCCTGGGTTGTAATTGGGGAGAAGATTTTACAAATTCTTTAAAAGAAAATCAACAGGTGAGGTGCATGATGCAATCCTATCTGGCTTCTCCTTTTCCCTTGTGATCTGATGTCATAAAAGGAAGGTGACTTCGCCCACAGGACTTGTCTCATTCCTGGGGAGGTCCAGCTGCTCACACCACCATCCTTACAATGGGAATCTACCTAATGTGTTGCATTGGGAGTTGATTAGAATAATTCTGTTTCTCTTTGGTGTTAAGAGAAATGAATTTAGAGGATAACACATTTTCACATCTCGTCTTTCTTTCTCACTTTCTTTCTTTTTTTTTTTTTTACAAAAGATAAACCCATCCAGTTCCTTCAACAGTTTCTCCTGTGACATGGTCAGCATTGTGTTGAATTTCCTCTTTTTAATATTTGAAGACTATCCAATCAGTCATTAGTAGTGTAGTACTATGTCTACAGGATTATTTTGATAGGTAGATCAGGCTTTTGCAGAGATGGGTATGAGCTTAATTTTTACATGTTTTTTCTCCCCTCTGAAAGTGAATCTGTTGACTTGTGGAGCTGATAATGTCAGTGGTTGGATCAGTTTCCTAAGGAAAATGTCTTTGGACCTGCCTGATTTCAAGACTTTACCTCTCTGCTTTCCAGAGAGATTTCGAGTGACCACATGAGATTGGATATGTTGCAGAGTCTTAAAAAGAATTTCTACCTCTTGGAACAAAGTCGTTTCATATTATTATACCATCTCCAGTAATATTAAAGTGCCATCCTTTGTTTATTCACACATTTGCTCATTAAATATTTACTGAATGCCTGACATGATTCAAGCTCCAAAACATCAGCCCTGTGTCTATATTCTACAAGAGCTCTCCAGGCCTCAGTGGGCCCTGCCCTTCCCTTGGTACAGTCTCCTCTCCTGTCAGTGCCACACGTGTGCTGTTCCATTCGAGTCTGGGGGAGCACCTAGGATGGGAGCACTCACCTTCCCTTGAAAACTGAGTTAACCAGAAGCCAGAGTGGTAAAATTGTTTGACCCTTGTCCCAGCCCCTTCACCAGACTCATCAAACCCCGTGAAAAGTCCCCAAAACCACTTTGGGATGAGCTGTGTGTTCATTAGTTGGAAATCAAAGGTGACATGAGAGGCAGGTTTGCAAATTACAAATGAATTGTTCTTCATATCTTTGAGTGGTGTATGTTCCTTTCATAGCTGTTAGAGACTATTTATGGTGTTTGCTGGACAACTCTCAGAGAGGCCATTGTTAAGCTTCCTGATACCTCTGAGATAGTGGCACCTATTTTGTGGTTTAGCCACAGACTTATCAGTAGGACTTTTTTCTAGCTGTCTATCTCACTTTAGGAATGAAGATAAAAATCCAGAGGGAACCATCAAAAAAGTCATGAGTAGCCATTGGATGGGAAAAGACCTATATTTGACTTTTAATAAAAGAATTCTGCAAATTTAAGAAATAGCTAATGCTATTTATATATTATCCTTAAGATGGAAAGAATTTAAATAATTTTAGAAACATGGCTAACATATACTTTTTAATGATGCTAAAAGGTGGACTTCTTCATGTATGTGGAAACATTGCTAATGTGGAAAAATATCAGATACATAAGCTGTTATGATTTACTCAGCAAAGCAAAAAAAAAGAAAACTGTATCTGAAATTGAAGGTTAATTTTGGAAAGAAACAGCCATTGCTACTGATTGAGGAAGGTGGATTTTTTGTTGTTGTTATTTTTGTTATTTTAAGTGATCTTGTCAAGTAAAAATGATTTTTAAACCGTAAGCCCCCAGGCCCTTCCCTAACCCTTTGAAGTTGTCCTTTAGACTTGCAGTTATGTAATGCATGTCTTTTACCTCTGTTTCATTACCACCTTAAACCCCATCATTAAGCACATTACTTAGCAGTATAGGTAAGTTCTTCTCAAACAAATGCCACTAAAATGAAAAACAAAACAAAAAAACAAAACAAAACAAAACAAAACAAAACAGATTGAGCGTTGCTAACTCTCTGCAGTCTTGCATATAACAAAATTTGAGAGTTGTAAACTAACTTGGTTAAACCTGAGCATTTATGGTAGTGAGAGAATTTGGACTGTGTCCAAGTTATCTGAAGCCTAATACTGTTATCCACCTGGGCTAGGCGGGACTGAGGTAGGGGGTCTTGAGCTAATTAGTCACATCTTGCCAGAGGCCAGGGATTAAATCATGTTTCCTGGAAACAGTATAATTCTGTAGGTCTGTTTTGAAAGTTTTGTGCCTTTCAATAGTGTCATCAATCTTCAGTTGTCTGGCATATTTCTGCCACTATCTGAGTGCTCCAGAATGAAAGGAAGAGGAGCATGGGGCCGATCCACGGACTAGAAGTGCTGAGAAAGGTGAAGGCAAAAGGGGTTAATAGGTAAGTTAGAAGTTGAAAGGTCAAACCAATGACGGGGGAGAGGGGAACTGGGAAACATGGAAGGATATGTTTAGAGAAAAGGGTATTTGGAACTCAAAATTCACAGGTGGAATGATCCTGAAATCTAAGCTGTATCTATGAATGTATGTTAGCAAAAGACAGTAGAAAGTGTAGTCCTTGGGTTTGGGCAAACAGAGCAGCCTAGGTGTCTGACAATGGGTGTGTTGACTGCTTGGATCTTGCCAGTTGGTGAGAACTAAAGTGATTTATGAAGGCTGTGATGTGGGGCTCTATGTCTTCAGTGGGGGTGTACTAGGAGCCGGTTGGTACGAGCCCTGTGGAGAGACAGGGAATAATGGCGTCCGGAGTCAGGGGCCTTTGTGGAATGGTAGTTCTGTAGGTTGGTGGAAGGCACTGAACAAGAATTGCTGAACAGGTCTGTGAGCGGTGGGAGGCTAAAATCTTTCCTTGGGAAGGTGGGTTGAACTTGGAGAAGCCAGGTTTCTTAGTAAATCCATAAGCCATTTCAGATCTGTTTTCCAAGTTTAGGCTTCTCGCTGTCCATCTTCGTCTGCTGCAGAGTGGTCAACGGGCAAGCTGCAAATGCAGGGATCGGATTGCTTGGTTTTAACACCTTGTTTGAAAATCAGCAGCCTGAATCGGCAAGCCTCATCCTTCCCCATAAAGTCCCACAGCTGTGAATTCCCCAGTTAATTATATGTTGGGTAATGAGGACTTGCTTTTATCTGTACTAAATTTTAGTTTTAAGCTTTATTAATGGGCTTTCATTTGGGCACTTGTGGGAAAGGGGCAGTGAAGAGGCCTATTAACTTTTCTCTTGGGTTTTATATATCTTCCTTCCTTCCAAGGAAAATAATAAAAATTTGCTTCCTTTCTTCTCTTGGAACATTCTCTTTATTTGTTTCAACTCAGACATCTCGTCTACCATTTCTGAACACCACATGTGCCTCTTCCCAGTTTCCGAGCATCTCTGTGCCTCGGTTCCCTTGCATGTAAAGTGATGATAATACTGTTATTCACCTCAGAGGGTGGCTGTGAGGTTTAAGTAAGGTGACATTTGCAAAGCATTAAGAACAGTGCCTTGTAATAGTCAAGCCCTGTGAAAGTGTTTGCTAAACAAAACCACTGCTAACACTTGGCTATAAAAACTTGCCAGGAACTTGGCTACAGAGAACAGTAGAATAAAAGTAATTAACTGGTGTCCTCTTTGAAGAACTAAATTCTTCCTTTGCTTGCAGCTCCCCATTGTGGCTCTGCAGACTTGCGTAGCCCTTGGAATCCTGGAAACATTTACATCGTCAGGATCCACCTCCTGGCTTCCTCTGCGGTCGTCACCAGACACTCTGATCTCTGTGCTGTCTCACACTTGCACCAGCTGAGGAAGACAGGAGTGTGGATCAGTCTCAGGAGTGGATTAGAAGCCACCTTCTTCTTTGCAGAGCTGCACCAATGCTCCCAACGCTGGTAGTTGGGCCATTATAGGGCCTTCCCCAAACTTAATTGTCAAACCACTTCCTAACCAAACCTCTAATTCAATTAGCACTTATTTGACTGTCTAAATCTTTGGCTTGAAGCACCCTGCCAGTTTGGGTGGGATCTTTTGGTATGAAAGACACCCTTTTCCTGGGAACTCAGCCCGGACAAACCAATTCATTTCACACTTCTTTCTAACCGCCTACAAATGGGAAGCCAATCTTCTTCGTTCACCTCTTGGGAGTGCAGCCAGCAAGCGGGATAGTCCTCATCTGCCTGTCTCTCCAGTTACCTGGTCTTTTTGTACTTGTACTAGCTTCGGAGTGACACTTTTTCTTTGAATAACCATTTCATTGAGAGACTTTCCTTACTGTCTGGCAGTTCCCTGGGAAAGTGGGGGGAGCAAGATTTTTGAAGATGACGTTTTTATCCCTCTTAACACCATTTTATAACTTGAGCGTTAAAGATTGTTGAGCAAACACGAACAGCCTTCGGTTTTGTACTAATGTTTTATGACTGGTGAATTCAGTGACCTTCTACTTGGGCTTTGATCTTAATTATTTTAAATATCATAGGGTCTGATTCACAAGGCAGTAACGGCAGGTCATTATTCCTGGCATGATTAGTCTAGGTTAGAAATTAGCTTTGAGGCCCCCGGCACTATGCTCTAATACTTTCTGAAATGGAACACCTGTGTAATGGCTGCACAATCACTTGGTTAAATCAGTCTCTAATTTAATGAGCTCTGACTTCACATTTTTGTTGTGATTTTTAGGAGTTAAACATATATGCATAGTTTTAAATTTGCCATGTTGTACAATTTTACATATACTCAACTAGTTTGTCTTATGATCACTAATTTGTATATGAAGTGTTTGCATGGATAAGCACCTGTGAACTGAAAAAGTAGTGTACTTTAGTCTTTAAAAAGATCACAGTAGAAATCTATAGTAATCTATCAATATATCAACATAGTTGCCAAGATGTAAATTTCACGGCACCTCCATTTATGATTGCTTTTGTTTGCAAACAGTTTGGTTCACAAACAGCAGTGGTTGGCAAATTTTTGTTTTGATTTGTAAACCCTGCATCAGGTGACAAACGCAACTGTGGCTGTCTTTCCCACACAAACACAAAATGGCTCTTTTCCAGAATCATAGAACAAACTAAGTTCATGAACCAAGGTACACTGAAAATTTATGATTTACCCCTAGGAAATTTGCACGAGGTCACAGTGAATATGAAAGTTTTAGTAGCCACCCCAAAGGTGTAAGATTCTACCTGGACAATTACTGCTCATTTCCTGTTTTATTTTCTCATCTTTGAACCATCATCATCACTTGGAGCCTAGAAATGTAGAATCTCAGGCCTCACTCAGGCCTACTCACCTAGAATCTGTGTTACGACAACAAAATCTTCAGGTGACTTACAGGGAAACCAAAGTTTGAGGAACAAACTTAGTTCATTCTCCTCATGTTAATATTGAATTCAGCACCTATTGTTGGTATTTGAGGGCAAAATTCCCACGGAGATCAAAGCAAGCAATAGTAACAAATGTTTATATTATCAGAAAATCCTGACTCCAACAATTTCTTTCCAAGTGCACTGCACCACCTTTTCCCAACGCCCTATCACTTCTTGCTTAGATTACTGCAAAAGTTTCTTGAGTGGTCATTCTGCTTCTCCAGGGCCCCTTGCTTCTCCATCTAACTGTACCACTTGCCCATAGTCTATTCTTTACACGGCAGAGTAATTCCTCTAAGCCTTAAGTTAGATTCATCCCTTTCTCCTTAAAACCTGACTTTGGTTCTCCATGTCACTCACAATACCAACAAAAATAGATTGGTACACATGGATATGGTTTGCAGAGGCAATGAGAGCCAGTGATATTTTTAGAATCACGCAACATGCCCCTGGAGTGAGCGGATAGTAGGCATCTACCAGGTAACGGCTTCCCTAGTCATATTTTAATACAGTTACCTCTCATCTTCACAAAGCTTTGGAACTGTCGAGGTTGATGTTACTGAGCTTGAGTTACTGAACAAGGGAAGGGATCGCAACTGGCTGCTCCCTTCTCCTTGCTCAGAGTCCTGGAAAGTCAGGCTCATGGAAAGGGAAGGGGGTTCACCGAAAGACAGTGCACTGGAGGAATGGTACCTGGATTTGAGATGCCCCTGGAAAAACTGGGGGAAACTGTTCTCTGCTGATAAAATTATACTTCTCCACTCTCCTGCTTGCTGTGTAATTCTCCTTTCTTCACATTTTCTACTTTCTTTTTCTCTACTTTCCTTCATGCCTTCCTCATGTACTCTTGAGAAGTGAAGTATTATGTGAATTGTTTACTATGTAATGTCTTTAGATGTTTGTCTGTCTTTCTTTCTTTCTTTCTTTCTTTCTTTCTTTCTTTCTTCTTCCATTCTTTCTCTTTCTCTTTGTTTCTCTCTCTCTTTCTTTCTCTCTCTGTAATGGGGACTGATCCCAGGACCTTTGCACTGAACTACATCACCCGCCCTTTTTATTTTTCTCAATTTTGAGACAGGATCTTGCTAAGGCACTAATCTGGGCAGGCTGGGTTTAAATTTGTGATTCTCTTGCCTCAGGCTCTAAGAATGCTGGGATTACAGATATGTACAACTACGCCAGAATATTACATTTTCTAATTTTAAAGCTAGTTTGGGTCATTATTGTGCATATTTTAAAAGTAGTCAAGTATTTGTCCCTGAAAATTCAAGTATTTCTCTTTAGCAATCAGATGAATCTCAAAAGAGAGAGAGAAAAAACAAAACAATCTCTGTCTTGAACGTTCAACTGCAATTTGAATACCACTCAATTAGTTCATACAAGGAAACAATCATCTGTGACCAAAATCCTTTTGTGAACCAGTTTTGGCTTTTATTTGAACAGTTTTGTAAAAATCATTTGAGTGTTGTACAGATTGTCTTGTGTATTGTGTTGCTATGGATGGCAACAATAATGTCTCCCATCCCACACACTCTAGGATCTTGACACTCCACCACTGGCATCAGGAAGTGAAATCTGTGTCCTCTCTCCTTGAAACAGGCTGGGCCAATGAAACTGTCTTCATAAATAAAACACAATGAGAGCAGATACTCTGTGACTCCTGAGGCCAGGTCAGAAAAATACGGTGTATTTCAAACCATCTAGGATGTTCATGCTGTGAAGAAGCCAGAGCAGCCCGTGGTGAGGCCACACCGTGAAAAGCAATGGCCCCAAGGCTGCAGCTCCGCTAAGTTCTCAGCCAGCACCCAGCACTAATTCGGAACAGCAGTGTGGGTGGGCCACTTCCAAGACAGCTCCTTCTACACAGCTGGGCTCATGGAGCAGAGATGAGCAGTGCTCACCCAACTGCATGGATCACCAGTAAAATAAATACCTGTTTTTTTGAGCAGGATAACTTGTCATGCAAGAATAGATAACCCGGATGGGGATTTAGCTCAGTGGCATAAGCGTTGCCTGCCAAGGGTGAGGTTGTGAGTTCAATCCCTGGTACAAAAAAAAAATAGGTAACCCACATAGTTTTATATGTTAGAAATTCATTTCAATGTTTTAGCTATGGAAGTTCAAAATGATCTGATATTGCAACCCACTTATTTTTAAATGAAAGCTACTCATAATTATTAGTCTTCGTGAGGCCTTTTCTTTATGCTGGGACCACTATTTGAATGCAAACTTTCCGTAACTCTACCTGGTTTAAATTTCAAACATCTTAGCTTGTGAGTAAATGATGCACTTCAGGTCTCAGACCTATTTCAGAATCCTAGAAGCACTGACAGGTCAACGACATCCTAGGAGGCTTCACATCAGGAATAAGGACAGCAAGTACCAATTTCAGGTGCGGCCACAGCCGTTATCAGGACACCGTTAGCTTTGTCTGTGGACTGCAGTGCCATAAATGAGACATGACATAAAAGGCAGCAAGTCTCCAGGGAGGAAGAAGAAGGAGGCCACAAGGACTGAGCTGTCCTCAAGGATGGACTCCAAAGAGAAATGTAGTAATAAGAGCCACGTGACTGACCTCAGTAGGAATCCCTGGGCATCTCAGTGCTCAGTGACAGCCACTGCTAGCAAAGTCCACCCATGCAGGGCCTTATCCAGTGTGTGCCATTCAGGCCCTGTGAGAGAAGGGCCAGCCAGAGCCACCCAGGCCACATTCCCAACCTGGAGGGGCACTGGGCATCAGCAGGTGAAGAAGGCACAGAACGGGCTTTCCCCACGGGATAAGGGGCTAGAGTTTGTGTTGTTGTCATCATGATAGTCACTTGATAATAATTTTCTTCTCAAGCTTCAAAAAGCAAAAACAAAAAAGCAAATAGGTTCACAGCATTAACAGCTATTTTCTAAGCACTGTGCGCAGTGATCGCTAGTTTTTCTTAACGCTCTGCTAACTCAACATGCTCATCTCTCCATCACTAATTTATGTGTCCCTTGCAAACGGCAAAGTCCCGTCTTCGTGACAGATCCTCAGAAACTTTGAAGAGGGCTTTCCTGGAGTAAATGACCTTTTGCCCTTTGCAAGCAGGTGGAGGGGGACCACGCAGAGGCAAGTGAACTGCAAAGTGGGTGACTTGGTGATTATACAAGAAGAGCTGGGTAGAAGCTCTGCACACATTCAGGAAAGCTAAAACCTCTTCAAAAACAATTTGGTACTGTATTTCTTCTGTAAAAGAAAGAGAAAAAATATTTCATAGGTGTGTTTCTCTGTTGTGTATCCAGCAGTGAGGACAATTCCTGGCACATAGTAAAGATTCAACAATATTTATGAAAGAAATGAACACACAAGCTCTGCAGCTTCCTTTGCCCCGAGCATTCCGTTTGTGCAATCATTTTGCAAAGTATCTCTTGCCTCTCTCTTTAAATCATTAGTGAGTGCAGGGAAGTAATAGAAATTGTCATTAAAAGCAGGTGTCGTTTCACATGCTTGGAGTCCCAGTATTCTGAGAAGCTGAGGAAAGAGGATCAGTATTGAAAGTTCAACCCCATCCTGGGCAATTTAGCAACTTACTGAGACTGTGTCTCAAAACTGCAAAACATGTTAAAAGAGAATTGGGGGTGTAGTGCGTGCGCACACAACACACACACACACACACACACCCTCATTAATACTAAGGAAGAATAAATTATTTGGACCATCTTATAATTAGTTTGCTCTCCGAATGCAGTGGAATGAAGATAAGCATCATAAGCAATGCAGATTAGAACAACTAATGGTTATTTTAGGATCCTTAGCATTCTGTGGAGGAGGCTGCTGCTTCTTGCTTCAGATGTCCAAAGAAGTGCGGAGCTCCCCTTGCTCCTTAAATAAAGAAAAACAGAAGTTAAGTCACCAGAGAAGATCTGTGGACAGGCCAGGTTACAGATTCCTGAAGGCAGGGAAACCTGACTCTCTCTTTAATAAGCACATGGTTGACCCTGGTGACATCCACTTACCACTTCTACTTTCTCATCTGAGGCCTGGGAGATGAATTTCCTTTCTTCCCTAGTAGATATACCGTGAAATTCCAAGCAAGCCTGTACAATTTCTCAGACTAACGAGCATGTATAAAAATGAAGCACAGCATCCAATGATTCTTTTGTATGTTACAAATGTTGGTAGATATTTATAAGTCATTTTCTTACATGAAATGGTTGTGGTCTTCGGGTTCCATATTCCAGGAAAAACAGTGTTTGTTTAGCAAGCTTGTTTCTTCCAGGACCAAGAAGATTCAGATGTGTAGGAGCTGGTTTTGTGCCTTATACCATGTTC
>RJWT010017046.1:0-19540 GCA_004365215.1 Cuniculus paca | reverse complement strand
AAGTGTGTTTTTATCTCAGATGCCCATTTCTGGATTGGGTCTTTGAATTTCGAGGGCCTCATATTTTTTAATTCTTTCTATGTTCTAGATAGAAGACCTTTGTCTGAAGGGCAGTTGACTAACATTTTTTCCCAATTTGTGGGTTTTCTTTTCACTCTGTTGGAGATTTTTGTCAATCAGTTACTAACTATAGGGCCGTCTTATTGCTGCGTAAGTGTTGAATCTAGACTCAGGTAGGAGAGATCAGAAAAGCCTAGGGAGATAGCCAGACATGAAATGGGTAGAAAAGATATCTCTTCAGACAGAATAATTTCATCTTCTGTCCATGACTATTGTTTTGTTAAAAACATGTTAGTGGAATTATGTTTTTGATGAAATCCAGGTTATATATCCTTTCTGAATCCCTGAGCCATAAGGATTTATGGAACTGGACATTGCCAAGTAAGTCTACTTAATCATCAAAGATAGTGTGCTTCTTTCTCCATTGTCTTCTCTCACCAATGTGAGGTGGTGACATCAGGTGTCTCCTCTCACCTTCATCCTCTGCTGACCTTCTAGCTGCCAAATGTGATATCTGTACTGCCCTGTGCTAAGGTGCCTCTGGCCACAGTAACATATAATTGTCTCAGAGATTTTACGACCTTGAAATGTAAACTATAAGCAAGTAAATTTACTCTTCAGACTTTTAGTCTTTTCTTTCTGTGTGTTGGGGGAATGCCTAGCAAGTTGGCAGCTTTGGAGAATAATTATTTAGTAATTGTCCTAGAATACTGGTTTCTGAAGCTTGGCCCCACATTAAAATCACCTGGGGAGCTCTTAAAACTCCTGATCCTCATGCCAAAGCCCAGCCTGATTAAATTGGAATCTCTTAGGGTGGGGTCATTGGTATATTTAAAGCTCCCAGGCGATCATTGCAGCCAAGATTGAGAACTTTTGGCTAAGCCTTAGAAAGTATCTTTTATTTTTTTCATTCATTGTGTTTTCATCTGTATCTCATTTTATGCTGTTGAAGTGAACTTGAAGAATAGATTATTGGTGTCCAAAAGCTCTTCTCAAACTTTAGTATTCATCAGGATCACCTAAGCCTGTGAAAACACAGATTGCATAACTTCTCCCATTTCTTCGTCTAGGGTAAGCTCAACTCTCAGAATTCTTGATTTAGTAGGCCTAGCAGGAGACCCAAAAAACTCCCAAGTTATGGTAAAATTGTTGGTACAGGGAACACTTTGAGAACCTCAACTCTAATCCCTTCTTCCCAACTTCTTTCTGCTCTTTGCCAGTAAATGTGGCCAAGGAAACTGCCTCAGATGGTTTATACTCAAAATATCAGTGTTAGAAAATGTCATAGAGGGTCAGAGATATAGCTCAGTGGCACAGTGCCTGCCTGGCAAGCACAAGGTCCTGAGTTTGATTCCCGGTACAAAAAAAAAAATCGTAGATGCTGGAGAAGGATTTTGCATGTTGTTTTGCCTCCAAATAATCATCAAATCTGATTAAAAACGATGTACAAAAATGCAAAAGCAACCCTTTCATACAAAATTACTCCCCCTGTGTCCCGTCTACTTCAGAATTGGACCCAACCCTGGATAGGTTTCTAATGTTCCAATGTGGACCTTGGATTTCATTTTCCCAGAGAAGCAATTTTATGAATGTTTAGGTACGGTTGAAATCATGCTGTTAGAACCATTTTTCTGGAATTATGTGGGCTTAAAGAGGCCTTGATGGGCTGCCTCCCAGGAGTTTAACTACCATTTAAAGAATTGAGTTTCTGAGGTTTAGAAAACCAATTTTTAAACAACCTTGTACAACAAAACCTGTTTAGCAGCTGCCTGTAACTGGAACATTTGGTTTATTTTGTTTATAGTTATTTTGCCCTTTATATTTGGAGCCAAAGTGGGGAAGAAAAGATTTGTCATGTATTCAGTTAACATTTATTGGGTGCTCACAATGTACCTGGTCATGTGCTATTTACTAGGAATATAAAGATGAAAAAGACAGCCCCTGCCCTAGAGGAGCTCGTATTCTAGGTGGGAAAATATTTACTAAGCAAATAAGAAAATATTTATCAAGTTACTGATGTTATATGTGCAATAAGGAAAAACTAAAGAAGGAGTCTGTTCTGCTTGGAAGCAGTGGGATGAATGCTGGGAGTGGGGTGAGCAGCAAGAGAAAAGATGTTGAGTGTAGTGAGTGTGAGTGAAATGAGCATGTGTGTATGTGTGTGTTTGCACACATTTGGTAGGAAAAAGAGTGTTTATAAGAGGTTTGCAATCAGGGAGAGATTATTAGGAGTTAAAAACCAGGGGGAGTTCTTCAGGAAGAAAAGGGGTTGCAGAGAGGAATGAGCTGTAGGAGAAAGGGAAGGAGTCAGGTGAGCTCCCCATATGGTGTGATGTGATTTAGGCGCACTAGCTGCCCCATAAAGCTTATTCCAGCGGAAGGAGTGCGAAGGCTTCTACTAGTTTAGTATATGTGATATTTATATTTTTAATACAGATTTTCTTTTTAAAAAGCTTTCTCCTATTTCATGAGGAAGGAAATTTTAATATTCAATAAAATATTAATTATTTTATAATGTCTTGAAATAAGTAATTTCAAACTGTACCCTGGGAATCTTCCTCTGAGGTTGACTGGGATGAGGTCAGAAGAGCAGAGAGGGCTTCACAGGGCTCCACACCTGGTTCTCCTTGTTACCTCACCACCTACCAAGCTCTTAAGACTGTTTCTACATATCAGGGACATTTAATGAGAACATTGCATTCAAAAAGTGTACACAACTAAGAAAAGTGCTAGAATAGTCTTAATTCTCACGTATTTAACAACCATCTGAGGACTTTTTGTGGATTGCCAGTTCTCTGTGCTGCTGGCAAAAGGATAGATGTTTTCAATAATCAACAGAAGAAAGGCCATCAGGCAGACATTGGTGTGGATGTGTGAACAGTGATTCTGATAGGCAGGGTAAACCTTTGGTTGGCCACACAATATAATGATAAAATTGTATCTTCCCAGATAAACACTTTTAGCGTAGTGTTAAGTGTTTTTTTTTTTAAGCACAAAAGCTAATTTTAAGTACTTAGGTCATTCTTTATACTTTTAGATTTTTAACATTTATTGATCTCTTTCCTGTATTCACCATTCCACTCAAAATTTGCTTACACTGGGCAAGTGTTTTTCCACTGAGCTACATTTCCAGCCTTCTCTCTATCTCTAAATATGTAAGACACTTGGCTATGCTACTAATTTATCTCTATGCAGTGTAGCAATTCCCAGAAGGCAATGCAGTGTGGTGCTGAAAGCTTAGCCTCTGGGATCAACCAAGCCTCCAGACCTTCCACCACTTCCTGTGTGACCTGGGACAACAAATTGCTTAATCACTTTATGTGGATTTTTTTCTCAGTTGAAACGGAAATGATAATAGGAGTTTCTATCCAATAAGTCATTGTGAAGATGAAAAGAAATAAATAATAGATGTACACATGCTGGAAATCAGTCAAATTTCAGGCAATGTTTCCAATTTTTTTAAGTATCATCTACTTCTAGTAGATAGTATATTCCTGAAGAATATGGAACATGTCTAAGATGACTTATAATGAATAAACTCATTATCTAAATCTCACATTGGTTTGCTTTATATGCAGTCCTATTCATTTCTGTCATCCACTATCCCAAGCACCTACTAAACAAGAAGTACTAATGTTTTGCTTTGCTTGGGGAGTTTGTTGTTGTTGTTTTATGGGGCTGGAAATTGAGCGCAAGACCTCGCACATGGTAGGCAGGCTCTCTACCACTGAGCTGTAGCCCTAGCCCAAGAACTGTAACATGTATTGTAATATCCTATACTGTGAGTGCAAAACACAGGGTTTAAAGCTACATATGCTTGGCAATGGGTTGAACCTGCAGAGAACTTTTTGACCCTTCTCATATGGCAGTGCTCAAAACAAGCAAAAGACAACTACCAAAAACTTCCACTACATAGTGTCCTACCTCTACATCAGTGATGGCAAACTTTGCAGAGCTTTCAGTAGTAACAGTCGGCTGTAGCACTTCTGCCGTAGGTTTGCCACCATTGCCCTTGGGTGTCAAACATTCTAGTTTGTTCAGGCTGGTTTTGACATTGAAATTCCTGTGACTGAATAAGCCCCTCAGTCTCATGCATGCCAGGCTTGGTGGTTGCCTTGCCTGCTACGGTACTCATGCAGCTAGGCTAGCCTGCTGTCTGCATGGCTGCGTCACCCATTCTTCTACCTGCAGTCCACCCTGCACACTAGTTGACGTTTCGTCTACATGCTCAAATAGGCTCTTGAAATTCTCTCATTTCTGCATCTTCAGTCCATTCTTCTCTCTCTGTTAGCACAGAAATATACTGTAATTTTTCCTATTTTAAAAAAAGTAAAGACCTACTTGGGGGTATGGCTCAGTAGTAGAGCACTTGCCTGGTGTGCATAGGGTCCTTGGTTCATGCTCATCACTACCAAAAAAAAAAAATTTAAAAATCAGTCATAAGAGCTGAGGATATAGCTCAGACTGTGCATTTATCTAATGCTCTGTCCTCATTACCCCCCTAAAAAAAAGAAATAATCAACAAAAAACATTTCAAACTGTGCCCCAGGAACTGTATCCCTACAGCTCCCTCAAACTACTATCTCATTTTGGCTTCCCTGTGTAACAAAACCCTTTGAATCAATTGTCTGCACACATTCTCCAATTATAATTCTCCTTTTCCCCATGCTTTATTGACTCACTTTAGGTTTTTGTTCCCAGCTTTCCATAGAAATAAGTCCTGCCACAGTTTGCCAATGATCTAAAAAATTCTCAGACTGTTGAATTGTAAGAAATAAACTTCTATTCTATTGAAAATAAATAAAAGTAAATTGTTCAATGGTAAATAAGTTATATATGGCAAGCATATGACCCTTGCTGATTTAACTTAGCAAATAGTGTTATTAGAAATCGAAAATATTTTGTACATATTTATGTAATATTTGTGTCTTGTTTAAGTGATATGTTAATTTAGTTTTCATCACCTTTGTAATAAAACTAAAAAAGGTACAATTATTCTTAATTATATCTTATGGTATATAAATTGTACCTCATTAAGGTTTTCATAGGTGGGGCAGTACTGGGGTTTGAACCCAAAGAGTCCTGAGCTACATCTCCAGTCTTATTTATTTATTTATTTATTTATTTATTTATTTATTTATTTTTAAGCACTAGAGATTAAACCCAGGACTTTCGTCAGCCTTTTTTAACTTTTAATAATTTTTGTGGGTATGTGTTGTACATAATTATTATATTCATTGCTAGTAGTTGGTACATGTACCAACTACTTATATCAAGACATAACCCATCTCAGTTCTTTTTACTTCCACTTCCCCATCCCCTTCTGTCCCTCTCCCCTACATCTATATCTTGATCGTCTTCCCATTTGCAAAAGATGATCTTTTATTTTGAGACAGACTGACCTTCAACTAGTGATCTGCTTGCCTCAGCCTCCCCCGGAGTTAGAATTATAGCAATGCACCACCATACCTGGCTCAATAAAACTGTTTTTGTTTGTTTTTTGTTGTTTGAGTCAGGGTCTTGCTGTGTAACCCAGGCTGGCCTGAAACTTGCAGTGATTCTCCTACCTCAGTCTCCAGAGTGCTGGAATTACAGGCTTGCACCACCATGCCCAGCTCCATAAAGCAGTTTTTATGTAATTCACTTAATGTTGCTTAACTGCCCTGAGATGGTGATAGAAGCTTTCCTGGGAGCCAAACTTCCAAGACTGTATTTTCTCATTTCTATCTACAGAGAGACACTCACTGAGGTGCTGTTTGATAGGGGGAAGAAAGACCTGAAAGAAATATCCCAAAGAGATATTTAAGTACCAAGAAATGGAATAATGGGGTTTTTCAATTGCTTTTGAGTGCAGTAGCTAAAAACCAAATCTACTATCTTAGTCCATTTGTGCTTCTATAACAAACCACCACAGACTGGCTAAATTTGTAAAGAACATAAAATTATTTTCTTAAAGTTCTAGAGGCTGGAAGTCCAAGATCAGGGCATCAGCATTCGTGTCTGGTGAGGCTGCTCTCTTAGTCTTAAAATACTATGTTGTCGTTAAATCTCTGGACGGAGGGATGCTGTATCTGCACATAGCAGAGGAGGGGGAAAGCCAAAAAAGAATGAACTTTCTCTGAAGGCTTTTTTAAAAGAGCATAAATCTTAATCACATCACCAAAGGCCCATCTCCTATACTACCACAATGGGGCATAAGTTTCAACATGCATTTTGGAAGAGATGCATACTCAACTTGGGCAGGAATATTGGATGCTATGGTGGGCAGAGTACTGAAGTTCTGAATTCAGGTCAAGCTCTGCTACTAGTAGCCCTTGGCCTTAGCATCACAGCAGTCCACCTTCCTCTCTTGAGAAGTAAGGAGTTAGTGAGAGTGGGGGTGTTTAACGGCCAGGCTGATGAGGAGAACAGAAGGAGGAGTCTAGGGTTGAGCACACAAATCCAGATCTGACTTACCTGCCTGTGAAGGTTATTTAACCTTGAAATATCTTCCTTCCCTAGAAAATGGTGTCAGTGATTCCTACCTCCATTAAATGGCAGAAAGTACATGAAGGGGCAAACGTACACTTTTGGTAGCTAAATTTCATCACAGGAAGAAAAATACATCTGCAAAAGTGTTCCATGACATGATGGAAGAGTGGCACAGTATATGTAAGGAAAATGGATATACAATTCTTGAATTTTTGAAGTGGCTTAAATAAGCCTATAGGAAACTTTTCTTTAAATTGCTTATTTTGCCCTGCTATTTTAGAACATAAAGTTAATAAGGGGGTAATGTATCCTGAGGAGTGGGAGTTTCAAGAAGTATTTTCAATTTATATACAAGGAGAATAAATAGACTTACAGAAAGAGATGTCCACTACAATTACCTGGTAACATTATTGATTACTTTCTTCATTGCCTTTCTTTTAACCAATAAGATATGATGATTGTTCAGCCAAGTTTTCAGTTTACTCTTGACTAGTTAAAACAATTACCATTTACAGTTGGGTACAGCAGGACTTTGTAAGAAAACAGACACTTTGGTTGAAGTTTTGTTTCTTACTACTATGTTGAAGTTGAAAGTATAAAAAGCAGCCTTGTTTTGATGTAGGTTATTTGTTTTTTGGGATTAAAAACAGAAACTGCCTTGAGTGGATCACCTTTACTTTTGCCATATTAACAGTTTTCCAGTTGCTTTTGAATGTCATTAAAATTTAAAAATTATAAAATATATGCAGTGTCTTACATAGGAATAGTTTTGGTTGTGTTTTGAATTAATAAATCTGTTCTACCTTTGACTCAAACATCCTTTCTTCCGGATGATAATACCAAGTCCTAGGGCTGTTAGTAAGGCTAGTTCTAAAATGAACCCAAACATGCACTGATTGAAAGTGGTATTTGTTAAGGAAATATGCCTGAAATAAAAATGAAGACCTGTTTTGAAAAGTGCACCCTCTTTCTCCTCTTCCTTGGGATGAAACTATGGCCTTTCCCTCCAGTGAGTGAATGCCTATGGAATAGTCTTAAAGCTGTTTTCTTTGTGGTTTGCCTCCTGCCCACTGGGAAGCCCATGCTTCTTTCATTTTCATTCTTCTCCAACTCCAGTGCTTTTGAACACAGAACCCCCCATCCTCCCACCACGTAAACTGCATTCCAACCCCGTGATCTCATGGTACCAAGCATATCTCCCCTGCCATGCCGCCTGGCCGCCTGCTGTCTCTTGCAGGGGGAACAGACGGGAACATAAACTCACCCTAGAAGAGCAGGATGCTCTCTGTATATTTTTAAGACTAGGAATCCAGGTCCCATTTAGTCTGTATTTTTTTAATAACTCCTTCAAAATTGAACAAACCATTTCTTGTTGCTCTTATTTCATGATAATATCATTCCTTCTGTACTGATGTATAGAATCTCAGAAACTGGAGAATGGAAAAGATGCATTAGGTCATGTCTAGCCCGTTCCCACTGGTCACAATTCTTTTTTCCCACAGTCTCTCCTCTAGTGCTTTTCTCTTCTAGTTTTCTCAAGAATTTGTTTCCTCCATTTCTCTTGGGGAATAATTTTTAGGAGGAATTTATGTAGAAATAGTCATATTCTTTTTTTTTCAGCTTAGTATTTCTCATCTTTATAACCCTTTACATTACCATAAGCAGTCCCTCTTTTTTCTGAGTCAAGTATTTCTGGATGGAATTTTTTTCCCTTCCATTTATTAAGTTCAGAGTTTGTTTTTCTGCTTTGTTTTTTCTCTTCATCAATCAACCCTAAAGCCCATTAATCATTTTTTACTGTACTGAAAATTCCTTTGCTTATTCCCATATCAGGAATCCAGATCTGATTAAGATCCCTGGGTGCTGAAGGAAGCCTCACTAATATGTGTTTTCATTTTGTGCCCCCCTCTTTCTCTCTCCCTCCCTTCCTTTAGCCCTCCCTCTATTCTTCTGTCCTCTCTGTTTCCCCTCAATTTTCGGTTGGAAAGTATTTTTAAAATACTGTTTCTAAATTATGATTTGAGGAGTTAGTCATTTGAAGACTTAGTGAAAATGTGTGTGCATTTACAATTTTGAATGGTTAGAGTTTATTTGTTCTCAGTTACTTAAATATTTCTCATATCCTCAGAGCCACAGATCTGTTGGTCTCCTCTTGAGTGCCTGGATCAAGTACAACTCTAGACCATGGAACTGTGATGAAGCATTCTATTTTAGAAATGTCATCTTAGTGGACCAGGCAGGAAAATAAATGGTTATTTGTACATTCGGAATTCCTGGGGAAAGGAAAGGGGAAACTTTATGTGATCTTGGCAGTCACATATTTAATGTTGGTTATCTTTCAGGTGCTAATGTTAAACATAAAGATAAAGCCTTAATATGCAATACGGTTTCCTGGAAAGGGAGGTCCAGGGTGGTGGTTCTGATGAAAGCAATATGTGAGCCTCAATGTAATCCCACTCAAGAAGACTTCAACAGTTTTTTTAATTTTCCTTGAAATTTGACAAAATGACTCCAAAATGTACTGAGAAGTATAAAGGGCCAAGGATGGGTAAGATAATCTGGAAGAAAAGAAGAGAAAAAGATTGAATCTGCCAGGTCCCAGGACTTATTTAAAAAGCAGTATGATTTTGCCACAGATCTAGACAAATAGACCAGTGGGATAAATTTGAAAGAACAGGTTCTTACCAGATCCCTCATACAGCAATCCTTTTATGACAGAGGTGACATTCCAGAGTAATGATCTTCCAAGAACCTTTTCAATAAATGATATTAGAACAATGAAGTGTCCTTATTAGATGTGTGGGTGGTAGGAATTAAATGCTTACCTCGTACCATATGCAAAAAACTAAATGGATACAGACCAAAACATGAAAGATAAAAACTTTACATGTGTACACATGTACATGCTTTGTATGTGTACATGTGTGTGTATGTACTTGTACATGTCTTCATGACTTCTGGATAGTGAAACATTTCTTCTATGACATAAAACTCTGTTTTCAAAAGTTATACATTTGACTGGTGAAACTAAGAACTTCTCTTCATAAAAAGGTAACCTAAGGAGAAGACGAGTAGCCAAAGCATGAGAGAATATATTTGTTATACATGTCATTGACAAAATATTAGTATCTAGAATACATGCAAATTCTTAAATCAATAAATGACAATACAATCTGGGAAAAATAGACAAATAACTTGAATATGTTCTTCACAGAATTACAAATAGCCAAAAATCATAAGAACTGTCTTTAATAATGAGATGAAATTAAACCATGAGATTGTACCACAGTTGCTAAAAATAAAAGGAAGTGCAGCAACTGATAGTAGAAAGGATATATTGTTACACACTTAAGAATAGTTCACTACATAGTAATATAGTTGATGTGGGTAAATATGACATATTCTCACTAGAGAAATTTGGCACATTTTACACACACACACACACACACACACACACACACACACATATTCGGCAGCATTCACAGTAGTTTCAGTTATATTTCTTAAAGTCATTGACAAAAGAGGACTTCCAGAACTGCTTCAGAAAATGGCAAGAATGGTGCAATAAGTGTTTTCAAAGCAAAAGTATTTTGAGGGGGATTCATGGCAAGGTGTCTTTTACTGTGATAAATTTTTAAAATTTAAATATTTACTGTATCTTTTTATCACGCTTGGTATGTTCCCTGATTTTGAGCTCAAGACTATACTTTAAATATATCAGTAATTATTTTTTTTAAACCCCAACCACATAGAAGTAACCTTTATCCCTAATGTTATGGTGTTCATTTTGTTAACTGTAAAATAAGTGTAATCAGATGAAAAATCTTTGATTTTTCTTTTAATGTCTAATGCAATTTGATTCTTTGTCTGAATCTTTTTTCATTAATTGCCAGAATCACATCATATTTTCTTTTTGGGGACTGCTGCCTTTACAATTCATCTTTTGACACTGGTCATGATTAAGTTGCCACATTGAACCTTTACTTATCTTTTCATAAGTACAGACTTCTTGTGTATCTTTGTTTGTGTGTGCTTTTGATTGCAAAAAACACATTTTTGTTGTCATTTTCTGCCTTTAATAGCACCTAGCATAGTGATTTGTAGAAAACAGGCAAAAAATATGCATAATGATGATGACTGTCTATCAGATAGCAGTTTGCAAAAATAGGACTATTGTAACTGTGGCAACTTGAGCATAGGATTCCTAAATACTCAAAAGCAAATATGTTTGTTTTTCTTTTTTCCAGAAAGGAAGCATGAAACGAGTGTTTTCTGGCATTCAACCTACAGGAATGCTCCACCTGGGAAATTACCTGGGAGCCATT
Organism: Cuniculus paca; assembly: GCA_004365215.1. Taxonomy (NCBI): domain Eukaryota; kingdom Metazoa; phylum Chordata; class Mammalia; order Rodentia; family Cuniculidae; genus Cuniculus; species Cuniculus paca. The sequence goes on along the minus strand of RJWT010017046.1, from coordinate 8,684 downwards.
GAGAGCTGGGTGAAGTTACAGGATGAGTATGACAGAGTGCTTTACAGTATTGTTGACCTCCACTCTCTCACTGTCCCGCAAGACCCCACCATCCTTAAGCAGAGCATCCTGGACATGACTGCTGCTCTCCTTGCCTGCGGCATAAACCCAGAGAAAAGCATCCTTTTTCAACAATCTCAGGTTAGCTTCTCAGATTACAACTGAGAACATTTTTGTTTTCAGATTATTTGAAGAAAAATTGGAATGATTTAAACAGCTCTTTTTCATGATCTTTACATTTGAGGATGACTTCACCAAATGTGATTATTTCACTGTGATCTCATCTGTAGTCATATCATTATCTTCATATTTCAATAGTATTTTTTGACTTTTCTTGCACTGTTCTTTGTAAATTTGTAGTCCTTCATCTAAGAAGTTGTATCTCATCAATACTTGTAAACTTGGAATTATTTTTCTATATTGAGTTGCATTTAATCTGATGACTTCTTGCTGTTGACTAATCTCTTTGATCAAGAATAAGATATAGTGATCAATGGTTTTACATAATTCCAGTGTTGCTTTATTGGGTATGTATTTGGAAGGCCTTTAGCATAATTCCCATTGTTTATTCATTGTATAATAGCTTTTGAAAAGATTTGATAAAATAAGCTTGGAAATTGGAAAACAAAAGCCCAGTGTCTTGTCGCCAAACCAAGAAAGGCTTCAGATCAGAACAAAGCCGAAATATTTGATGTATATCTTCACTATAGATGCATCAGTTTATTCTTGGACAGGCAAATAGTCTGGCCCTGATACAGGACAATGACAAGACACTAGCAAACATGATACAAATTCTAACTGTATCAAGCCCACATTACATATTTACTTTAACCTGCAGGAAAAGAATGACTTTCCTTAATCATAAGCATCTATCATTATTTTAATGTTTTATTACCCACAGAACTTAATGTAACAATTCATACAAAGCAAGTGGTTAAAATATATTTATTGAGGGTTGAGGTGTAGCTCAGTGGTAGACTGTTTGACTAGCATGCACTTATGCCCTAGGTTTGATTTCCAGCACAACTAAACATATACATGCTCATACACACACTAAATCAGTTATCTTCAAAAAATGAATGAGGTTATCAATTTAAACTTGTTGCCAACATGTAGATATTTTGATAAATACTAGAATATAATCATTAAAAGGCCCATAAAGGTAATTTACCCCAAGGTATTTTTATTTTATTTTGTTTTGTTTTGTTTTGTTTTGTTTTTTTGATCTAGAAACATTTACTTACACATAACTTTTCATATTCAATTTCAGAAAGCTCTAATTACTGTCAAGTTCTTGCTTATATTGAGCAAACATCTGCCTCTTTAATTTCTACCCATTTATTTAATTTCTGCTCTCTAAAAATAGACAGCAAATTAATTCTTCTACACATCTGCTCTTCACATACTTGGAGACATTTATTATATATTATCTTTACCCTGTAGGTTTTATCTTCTTCAAGTGAGTTGTTTCCAGTTCTCTCTGTCTCAGTCACCCTACCTTAGAAGCATTCTCACTTTCTTTCTAGAAGGAATCTATCTCTCATATTTCATGAAACAAGCTTTATTCAAACTCTTTGCATCCTCTCTGACATGGAAAGGTGGTCATCATCACAGTTATCTTTTGAGTCACCTAATGCATTTTTTTTTTTTTGCGGCATCAGGAATTGAACTCACAACCTTGTGCTTGCCGGGCAGGCACTTAGGCCACTGAGCTAGATCCCCGGCCCCACCTAATGCATTTTGCAAAGCACATCATCTTCATTCCATCTAAGCTGTTTTTGATACAAACTCTCTTCATCCTTATTTGAAGCTATTTCTAAAAATTACATTCCTAACCTTAAGTGCATATTTTCTTATTTTCTATACTGAATATATCAATCTCTAGTCACCCCTTGTCAGATGGCTTTAAGTAACTTGTAAATATTAACAGCTTATTTATAGTCGCATTCAACAAATGTACTTTAAGCTTACTCCTTCAGAAACAATTACTATACTATAATATTAACATTTATAGGTGTGTTTTCCTTTGTAAAGGATCTTTGGTGGTGACCTCTATAAGATCTAAAATTCTCAATAATTGATACTCTTCTTCCATACAGTACATTGTTGTACAAAACAGCAGTTATGAAAGAGTAACTCACAGTGTGAAAGACTTTGTATATCCCCTCTCATAAATGAGGATAAGAAAATTTACCTTCCGTTTCAATGGTGCCAACGAGTCTCACAAGCTCATTGATTCTAAGAAGGCTGAGGTTCTAGAGTGCAAGGGGCGATTGTTAACTGGCATGTGCCTTCCTCCTCAGTGTAGGTCTGAGGCTGCCTCATAGTTTCCTTCCTGCCATTCCTGACTTAGCTCTGTTATAAGGAATTTTGAGTAGTCCACCATTAAACTTGAGGGAAGTATTCATTTTGCCTATGTTTCATATTTTCCTTGAAGCCAATCTAAAAGGCTTCCTGTCTTTCTGACCACAAGTCATGCTTGATCTTGACTATTTCCTTCTTTTTTAATTGACAAATAAAACTTATGTATATTTATGAATACAACATGATATTTTGGTATTTGTATACTCTGTGGAGTGGCTAAATCAACCTCCTGAACATATTAATTACCTCATATTTTTTGTAGTGAGAATGTTTAAAATCTATTCTTTTTATACATTGTTGTTGACTATATCCTGTGGTATACAAAAAGCTTCTCAAATTCATTCCTTCTGTTTAACTGTAATTTTATATCTTATATCATTTCACCATCATCTCTCCATTTCCCCACCAAACTCCCCTAATAACCACTGTTTTACTCTTTGCTTCTGTGAGCTCAATTTTTGTTAGATCCAACATATGCTCTGTATGGCATTGATATTTCTGTGCCTCATTTATTTCACTTAACATAATTTTATCCAAGTTCATCCATGTTGTCACAAATGATAGGATTTCTTTCTTTTTAAAGACTGAATAGTATTCTGTCTTGTGTGTATTTATTTATGCCACATTTTCTTTATCCATTCATCAGGTGATTGACATAGGCTGACTCTATATCTTGGCTAATGTGAATAATACTGCAGAAATAATGGGAATACATACATCTCTTTGACATACTGATTTTATATCCCTTGGATATATACCCAATAGTGGATTTATGTGGTATTTCTGTTTTTAATTTTCTTTGAAACCTCTATACCATTTTCTATGATGACTATACTAATTTATAGTCCCTAACAACAAAAAGGAGTTTGTTTTTTCCCATGTTTTCTTAACACTTATTATCTTTTGATTTTTTAATAGTATTCTTTCAAACAGTGTGAAGTGATCAACTTGTGAAGTTTCTAATTATGGAGGCAGAAAAGAAAATCAGCATTTTTAGGTTTACAAAAAGAGCTGGATGTCACATTTATTAGAAAACTAATATTTTTAAATTATTTTTACCCAGTCCTTTCATATGCGTGACTTTTTTGAGATTAAGAACTTGCTGTTGTCTTTCTTCTACTGATGATTAAATAAAGGTATAAAGAGGTGATTATGACTCCACCAGATCCACCATTAACCTGGGCCGTGCTTCTCTGGACTCTGGGAATGCCACATGATACTTCCCAGGGTGTGGAAGCTTGGATTTCATAAATGCTCTTTACCCATGTAACTTCTTAATTAGCTGTCTGAAGTTGTATTCCTTGAGCAATCCAGGACTCTTTGTTTTTCTCCTGAAGGCATCACTTTTGTAAGAAGTACTTGTGGGGTAGGAACCTTATTCTGCCCCCTGCCTGCCAACCTGCCTAATACCTTTGCCTCAGGAGCTCCTGGCAGAGGGACAGTAGGGATCCCCAGCCAACCTCAAGGGGTCTGCATTATTTCTTGCCTGGACAACCGAATTGCCCTTTAGTCCTGTCCTAGTGTTACAGTCCCTAGGTGGAAATAATCTTTCCACCAGAAATGCATGCATACTTTTCTCCTGCTCTCACATAAATAATCTAATCTCAGTTTATCTAGATAGGCCTTCAGCAATGAGGTCTCAAAGAGCATCAGACTAACATTTCTTCCACTAAATCATGAAGCTATTTTTATCATCAGTTTATTTTGTGTTCACATGATTGGATTCAACTTCATCAATAATTCTTTAAAGCAAATGTTGAAGAAATTCATAGGTTACCTATCCACATCTTATAGTGTTTTTTTTTAGTTCCCTTACAGTGAGACTTTTGTTGTACATTTAAACCTTTAATTGATCATTAAATATGTCACAAAGAGGATAGGAATTTGAAAAATAATTATTCTTAAAATTTTGAAAGTAAATGCCAGTTAAATTAATTATACCTGTACCCCACACACACATGCACAGAATTATTGTAAGTAAAATGAATATTCGAAATTGTGTGTTAAAGAAAAATACTGTTTTATATTATTACTCTGCTTCTACGAGTTCGATGTTTTTCAGATCCCACATATGATGTCACTCTTCTAACAGTGCAAATTATTTTTACATTTATTACTCCTTTGTATTTTTAAATTTACATGAATTTTTACAGTGTATTTACTGCTAGAGTATAAAGGCAATGTTCCCATATGCTATTCTTCTGGATCAGAAAATGTCCTGATAATGTTGTGAAGTAGGAAAGGAATTTAGCTGTGTTATAATGCTGATTTTACCAATAATGTTCATCTGCCATCCTTTACATTCATTCTTAGCATTCTGACTGAAACAATTAGATGCATTGATTTTTCTCATTATTTTCTTTTTCTTTTTTCTCTCACTGGCCTATAGTCATGGTGCTTCCCCTAAAATATGTTTGCCATATGTGGGAAATTTTACAGACTCTGTTCTAAAAGGGTGTGTGTGTGTATCTATCTATGTGTGTGTTTGCCAGAGGTCTCTATCTAAATGCCAAAGTCAATGGACTTCAATATCCAGCAATCCTGAGTGCAGATATCTGAGTGCCACCGATATCTCTGAGGTACAGATCTCCTCCTCTTTCATTGTTACTTTTTTGCAATCTAATCACCTTAAAGATGGAAGATAAAAAGTGGAAGACTTAGCTCTAGGCACTGACTTTCTGCTGAGGCCAGGAAAAATGACAGTTTAGATCATTAGCCTTCATGTTATTATAGAAAGTCCAAAACAGTCCAGGGAGGAGAATGGAAACTGCAGTTTTGGAATGCGGCCTTGTTCTCTAGTTAGAGTTATGTTTTGTTTCCCAGGCAACTAAAATCAATAATAATAATAAAAGGGAATGATAGAGGAATCAGTTTCTGAATGAAGACCAAAGGAACTGACTATATGAATCTTGGCTCTCTATACACAAGCAGAAGTTATACCTGCTTCATTGTTCCTTGTCTTAGAACAGAAAATGAAGGCCTAAAGTTGGACACAGTCTTTGTTGTCTTTATCCTGGTAATTAAAGAATCATATTTGAATATATGTTCTTTGTTGAACTCTCAAAATTGTTAGATATCAAGAACAGGTCCATATTTAGCTCATAATTGGAAGAAGCAAAGAAATATCTGCAGAGACTAATGGACTTGGGGGATTTATTTGTAAATTTGACATTACCTCCAACATTCCTTGGAGAAGTAAGGTTCTAAATGGCCTATGGCATAAATAATGAGAAGTTAGAAAAATGATTATATAACCAAATCTTCATATATTTCCTCTCTACAAAGTTTCCACTAATGCCTGCGTACCACTTCTTGCCTAGATCATTACCCCTGTGTGACCTGATGAGCAGTTACAGTGTTTTTGTTGCCTCTGTCCATCCCAGAGCAACAGGTCATAGCTTGATTATACCTTCTAGAAGAGTTCTTCACTCTGGAAGGCTGAGGCAGGAGGATCACAGGTAGTCTGGGCAGTTCAGTGAATTAGCGAAACCTTGTTGCAATTAAAAAAAAAAAAAAAAAGACTCCATGCAAAGGCCCTGGGTATAATCCCTAGTACTTTGAGGAAAATTGAAGGGAGATTTCTATCAAAGCAGTAGTGGAAAAGATATAGGCTTTAGAATCAGATACATTTGGCTTCAATGTCACTGTCATCTCTTCTTCATTGTAACACAGTGTACAAATTACTGAAATTTTCAGAATTCTCCTTTTAATGTCTATAATAAGGACTTAACTAAAATGATGTATCATCCTTGGTAAATGTTATCTTCACATTGCCTTACTCCACTGTACATATACTGTATGGCCCTACCAGGCCGCCTGATGTTGTAAAGGATTTAGATAAAGGTAAAGTAGGATTAACCAATGGAGATCACCAAGCATGGTGGCGCACATCTGTAATCCCAGCACTCAGGAGACTTAGGAGGATTGCCTTGAGTTCAAGCCCAGCCTGGACTACATAGTGAGACCCTGTCTCAAAACAACAACAAAACAAAAACAATAAGTCTAAAAGATGGAGATCAAACTAATGACAATGCCTCTTCTTATCCTCAATAATAAAATATTTTCAGGGCTGGTGGTGTAACTCAGTGGTACAGTGTTTGCCTCGCAAGCATGAGGCCCTAGGTTTATTCTCAGCGCTGCAATAAAGTAAAATAAAATATTTTCAGAAGACTTTCTTGGTGACTTTTTTTTTTAATTTGGAAGCTTTTTAAAGAAATATTTCAACCATTCAGAAAGTATACATGTAAATGCCTTTCAAAGTGCTGACTTTTTGGCATACTTGTTTTCCCTTTTTGTTTTTTAGAAAAAAAGAAACATTGCAAATATAATAGAAACTTTTGGTATAGCTCATTCTAATCCTATTCTATTCCCTGCTTCCTCAATTATAACCATGATATTGACTTGACATTATTATTCCCACATAAATGTTTGTATTTTTTCATATGATATGGCCATAAGTAATCTATATTATTTCTTTTGCATTTTTAAAACTTTATGTAAATGGCATCATACTGCATATCTTCCTGCATCTGTATAATTTGGTTCCATGTTACATGACTTGAGATTTGTTTGTTTTAATTGCTATACAGTATTCCATTGTCTGACTCTGTAACAATTTATTAACCCATTTCCTGACCAAGAATCTTTTGAATTTTTCCAACATTTTGTTACTGCAAACCATATTACAATGGGCATAGTGGGAAATGCCTTTTGTGCATGAATAAAAGACTAGGTGTATATATCTAGCAGCAGAATCATGAGGATATATGACATATAGATGTTACCAGAGGTAACATCAGAAGGTTGGATTCTGATTTACATTCCCACCAACAGGAGAATTCCTGTTGATCTAGTTCCCAGCGATATTGATGTGTTACTAGCTATTTTACTTTTGCCGTTATAGTGGATAGACTATCAGCATTTTCTTGACAGCCTCTAAAGATAAGTATTTTCCTTAACCCTTTTGCTTTCTTCTATGAATTATTTGTTCATATCTTTTGCATATTTTTGAAATTGTTTCTTACTGATTTATAGACATTCTTTACATATCCTGAGTCCTATGCTGTACTTAACTGATGGCTTTAAATGCTGTTTTTTGTTGCACCTAAGTTTTAGTTTCAAATTTTTGTTAAGTTTTCACATTTAAGACTGAATTATATAGACCTTACAAATCGCAGCTCATCCACAGATCCCATCAGGAAAATCTCCAAGTGTAGGGAAACTGGTCTATATATACATAGAGGTACATGTTTTCTAAAATTCTGATTTTACTGGAAAGCTGAAATTTTATCAATACCAATCCCTTTTATCGACTATTTTCCTTGAACTGCCATTCTTGTTTTGCTACTCCTTGATGAATTTTAGTGGCGGACAACTGGAATCTTTTTAGAGAACAAATTTGGTTTTATAGAACTCTTTGGTTTTATAGAGTATCTTTGTGTTCTATTGCATTACTTCCACTATCTTTCTTTTGTTTTCTTTGAAATGTCCTTCTTGTTACTTAGTAACTTTTGAGCAACTACCATTGCAAATATTTTTCCCTTTGTAGCTTGCATTTTCAATCATTCGATTATATTTTTTGATGCAAAGAAGTTTTAAATTTTGTTGTAATACAAAAGAGAAAGAATACCTTAATTATTTTGTTGGACCTAAATTTGCAGGGCAAATTTAAATAGAAACTTACTGAAAATATAACTTTTATTAAAAAATCAATTGTTTACCATCAAGGTCTGGATAAATCAGCTCCCTTATTTTCCTTCAAATTAGCTAATTTGAGGGAGATGTGTGTGGTGTATTGTTACTGTTTAGAATCACTCACTTTCATTTTCTGTAAGAGTAGAAAACAGATCACATGTGGTCTCTGTCATCACAATTACCACCACCTCTTTTTTTGTTGTGTTGTGTTTCGTTTTGCTTTGTTTTGGGTGACAAGGTTTCAATGTGTAGCCCAGATTGGCCTAAAACTGATGGCAATTGTGCTTCCTCAGTCTACCAAGTGTTGGTATTATAGGCATGTACCACCATGACCAGCTACCTCCTTTTCTCCTAATTTTCTCTGTTTTCTTTTCCTTCTTCCTCTCCTTTTCCTCCCATTTCCTTTTCTTCTCATTTTAAAATTTCACTGCTATTATAAAATGTAAAAAATCTTTCTTAACCCAGGGGCTGAACAGAAACACTCCATAGGCCAGATGTGGTCTGAAAGAAGTAGTTCACTAAGCTTTACATAGGAGGGCTATATGTCCTCATCCATTGCCTTGTGACTGACAGTGAATCCTGTGTGA
>RJWT010017045.1:0-19440 GCA_004365215.1 Cuniculus paca | reverse complement strand
AGCCCTAGTTCATGTGAGCAGGTGGTTTAGACTCTGAAGTTAAGGGCACTTCCGTCCAAAATACTTTCTCATTCTTTCATGAACAGGGCTTGTTTTGTTGTGTAGGTCAGATGTTTTTCCTACTCTGTCACCCTGCCTCCTTATATACAACTGAGGAGGGGAAATACAAGATGAGTGGCAGAGGCATGGGGTGGGAAGAGCTGGAGCCCCAGATGTGTCTGACACAGCACCCCCCCACACCCCCCCGTCCTGTTCCAGCTGGGTCTTCTGAGTGATGCTCCCTTTCTTAGCTGCCTAGAAACCCAGTTCAGACATCATTTCACGTTTTGGTGCAATTGGCTTTCTCAGATCAATCCTTTGAGAAGTGGTATACTAAATATGGAGTGAGTTTGGGTTTGTTTTCAGTGCTCGTCTTACTTTTCTCTTGTTGTTGAGACAAAATACCTGACACCCAAAGTGAAGGAAGGAGAGATTTATTTCTTACAGTTATGGAGGTTTTAGTCCGTACTTAGCTGGTTCCAAGGCAAGGTGGCGTGGCTGAGGGGCAGCTGTTCAAGGCTGCAGCAAGCAGCAAGAGCTAACCGCGTGCACCAGGGAGAAAAGTCACGCCCCCTCCTGACCTTACATTGTGTGTTGGCTCCTCTGGGCAGGTACAGAACTCACACCGCCAATCCCAGCGCTAGACAAGTCAATCACAAACACTAGATTCAGCCACTTCCATGACTACATGAGGCTTGTGGGGGGCCATCTATATAAAAACCATAACAGTGCTGGATGAAGGTTAACTTTAAAATGTGCAAGCCACTGTCTCAGAATTCCTAAGGCACCCTCCTGACATTCTTGGATCTGAACCAGAAGCATTTTTCGAGTAGGGGACAGGGAAGAATAGCAGAAAAGCACAAAAGACTGGGTTTGGGCACAAGTTCTTTGGAGGATAGGTACATCTGGGTGGACACAAAAGAGACAGTTGAATGTGTCACACTGACAGCTGTTTCCTTTCCTCAGCACGACGACAGAGAAGGTGAAGGCAGTGATAAGTGGGTGAGCCGGGGCCGGGGCCGAGGAGCCTTCCCCCGGGGTCGGGGCCGATTCATGTTCCGGAAATCCAGTACCAGCCCCAAGTGGGCCCACGACAAGTTCAGTGGGGAGGAAGGGGAGATTGAAGATGATGAGAGTGGAACAGAGAACCGAGAGGAGAAGGACAATTTACAGCCCACAACTGAGTAGGGGCCACTCTTGATGGGGAGCCCTTGCCCAGGGGAAAGAGGCACTGGGAAGATGGCTGGTGAGGAGCTGAACAGAGGAGCCTCAAGAAAGAAGATTCTGAACATCCCACCCCACCCCCACCAGTCATGCAGAATCCTACTACAGCAGAAAGTGTCCCTGGTGCTGTCTCCCACTGGACAGAGGAGGCTGCCACAGAGCCTGGGGTCAGGCCCAGCTCCCAGCAGAACATGACGTGTTGGGCTCTAGCTGTGTTTCTCATTTGTTGTTGGTGTATGGGGTGGGGGCTAGGGTAAAGGGAGGGAGAGCGATGCTTGATTTTGGTTTGTTCGCTATTAGAAACCAACAGTTTTGTTTTTAATTTTCATTTCATTTGGAGCTAAGAGGACTAATTTGATTTTCAGTCTCTTCTCCCCTGACCTGATTTTTAAAAGGCCCCCTTTTTTCCTTTTTTTGTTGTTTTTGTTTTAGGTATATGTAGTAATAGCAGAAAGATTTAATTTGGCAACTTTGATTCTTAAAAGAGAAAGCAAAGCATGTGAATAAACATTGAAGTGTTCACCTCAGTTTGGGACCAAACTGCTTGGATCTTTGTAAAATCTGGTTTTGTATGTCAAGGAGGAGTTTAAGGCCTTTCTGACCACCTTGTGTTCCCCTTTTCTGCGCAGCCATGTGTCATGGAGTTGCTCCTAACCACTTCCCATGCACCCCACTCCTGTATTTTCTGATTTCTCCTGGGCTGGGCTTCCCATTCTCCACCAGCAGCTCCAATGTCCCAAACTTTCTAGTCCTGCTGATCCTCAGCAACAGGGGTGGAAATTGGAGGGCAGTTTCTGGTCGGTTTTCTAAGATACTTCTGAATTCTATTGTCTTTACAAATATAAGATGAGAAAATAATTTTTTCAATATTTTTTATTAATCTTTTTATAAAATGAAAGAAACGCCTATGATCGGTTAAGGAAGGTGGTTATGGCTGGGTGGTTCTTGGGGTTATGTGTATTTTTTGGTTATTTTTTCTTTATCTTTTTAATCTTGAGCTTTAAGTTGAAACATTCTCAGATTTTGGGGGGGAAACATCCTCTTAGAGTGGGTCCTTGGGCCCACCGTCTGAGGAGGCTGTCCTGAGCAGGTGAATCATATGGCATTTGTGCGTATGTTCTGTGTGGACTGTACTCTCCTCTTCCCCCCAGCCTTTGCTTCTTGGGTTGTTGTGCTTTCCCCTTACTTTGCTACATTTCTATAGTTAAGTTGGTTTACTTGAATGATTCATGTTTAGGGGAAAAAGAAAAACTCTTAAAATTTGTTTCAACTCCTCCTGCAAATAAAAACAATAAACGAAGTGGCGGGTGTATATGGGCTGTGTTCATTGTTACCTGTGTGTGTGCACCTTGAGAGGGTGATAGATACGCCCACAGCAGTTTCAGGAAGCCTGGAAGAGAAAATGCTTGTGGGGGGCTGGGCCCCAGCTGCTGCTCAGCCCCTTTCCAGCCTTTCCTGTCACAGCAGAGGAACCTCTCCATTCCTCTGCGGGTTTTACTTCATCCGGTGCCTTGGACAGCCCTGGAGAAGTCAGATTATTCACTATACCTGAGTGTCATGAACAGAACTTTGGCTTATTCCTCGGTGGTTTAGCAGTAGAGGGCTGTGGCTAACAGGCTCAGCCTTCACTGCACTTGAGCAGCAAGATCACCTGGAAGTGCCCACGCAGGGTGGGTTTATAGGGGGCCCTAAATTTCAAATTTGTCCAGCTTTAAGCTCAAGCTGAAGCTTACAAAGTTCTCCTGCCTTTTCTCCTGGAGTTTTTTGAAACCCAACTCGGTCCCCAAGTAGGGTTTGCTCTCCTTTCTCCAGAGGAAGCAAGAGGTGGTGTGCCCCGTTTCAGGGAGGCACAGGTTGGAAATACACAAGCATTTCCTTTTCAGGAAAAGGAGCTGCTGGCTTTTCCATCCAGGCCCAGGTTTTAAGCGGTCGCAGCCAGCTAGGGCCCTGCCCTAACGTGCGCTGCCCCCCACCTCTTTCCCTAAAGCGAAAAGCTTTTTGAGCCAGAATATGGGACTGTAGAGGGAGTAAATGGTGGGCCCTATCAGCGCGGAAGGGAGAGGCTGCTAGCCTAGGAGCATGTGAGGGAGCCAACACTCCAGTGCAAGCCAGAGACCCTGGGGTCCTTACCATCAGGATAGGGCCAAACCTGCTGAGCCAGGCCGCCCACTGCCAGCACCTGGAGCCCGACCTTTGGCTGGCGTCTCCGCCTCCTTCGCCCCGCTGACTGTCGCACCCTCCCGAGCCCTAGACAGTACTCCGTCGCCAGCGGTACGGGCCAGGCTGTGGAGGGTGCCCCGGAAGTCATGGGTATGTGCAGAGGGTCTGGGGTGTCTCCTTTGTGCTGTGCGGAACGGTAAAGGCCCACAATACATCCCATTACCGCCGTCCTCTGCGCTGGGCCGGGAGGCGCCCGGGAGCGCTTCCACTCGGGTCCGTCCGTCCGCTCCGCCTGACCCTGAGCCGCGACCCCGCCCGGTCCTCCGCCCGCAGAAGTCCTGGTCCTGGCCAGATACCTCGCCCAGAAAGAGGACGAGCTGAGCCTGGCGCCCGGGGACGTGGTCCGGCAGGTGCGCCAGGGGCCCGCGAGGGGCTGGCTGCGCGGAGAGCTGGGGGGCCGCTGTGGCCTCTTCCCTGAGCCCTTGGTGCAGGTAAGGCCGGGCAGGGGGCAGGCTGGGCGTCTCAAAGCTCGCGGCTTCGGAGCTGAGAGGCCCTCGTCCGGCGTTTGTTCCCAGGAGATTCCTGAAGCCCTGCGAGTGGCCGGGGAGGCACCGAGACCACGCTGCGCGCGCCGCCGACGTGAGCGCCCGGGCGCTGGGCCCCCCGCAGGCTGGTGGGGCGCGTAGACCGCGCGGCTCCCGCACAGCCGCGGCTGTGGGAGGGGCCACGGAGCCGGCTTGCGGCCTGTGATTGGCTCAGAGGACAATGCTCCGCCCGAGGGAGGGGCCCTGGGTTCCACAGGTTGCGCTCGCGCCTAGCCCCTCCTCCAGCCCAGCGGACCGGGGCTCCCGGCTCAGTGGTACTCTTCTCCATGCCAGGGCACCCATCCAGATCTCGGGGCCCGCAAAGATGGTGCAAAGTGAACTTCAACTACAGCCCAGAGCAGGCGGACGAGCTGAAGCTGCAAGCGGGGGAGACTGTGGAAGTGATAAAGGAGGTGAGGGGATGACGCGGTGAGAGGCCTTGGGGAAGGGGCATTGGGTAAAGCGATGGGGAAGATGAGAAGGGTGAGGGGCGCGGAGATGGGGAAGTGAGGGACAAGAAAGAGTGGGTCCTCGGGCAGAACCGAGAATATAAGGTTTCTAGAGACCCTTGGGCAGAACCAGATGTCCCTGCGTCCTCCCCCTCCCCAGATTGAGGACGGCTGGTGGCTGGGGAAGAAGAACGGGCAGCTGGGAGCCTTCCCATCCAACTTTGTGGAGTTGCTGGACAGTGGGCCCCCAAGTGAGACCTGAACCCTGAGACCCGGGGATCCCCTGGGACCAGACTGCACTCTCCAATGATCCTCCCGGTGACATGAACCTGTGATTCACACATCCTGACCGTGTGACTCCTCTGAGGCCCTCGCATGACCTGTGAATTAAAACCCCGCTAACCTCACTCTCCCCAACCAGGTCTTGGTAACACGGACCTGCCTTCCATCAACCCTGGTCCGCCGCAACCTCCCAAGGTAAACTGGGTCCGAGTGGGCACCGAGGTTGAGTTTTTCTTGGCCTGGTGGGAGGCTCATCTTGTTATCCTCTCTGCCCCCACTAGCTGGGTAGCCTGACCTATGAAAGCCCTCCAGATTACCTGCAGACAGGTGAGCACCCAACCAAAGAGGTCCCCCCACTTCCAAGCCAGGCTGAGGGAGGAGGCAGCCCCGATGGAGGGGAGAGGGCTGGCTCCAGTGATCTGACCTTCCCCCAGTCTCCCACCCTGAGACCTACAGGGCCCTGTTTGACTACCAGCCGGAGGCCCCTGATGAGTTGCTACTGAAGAGGGGAGATGAGGTGAAAGTACTGAGAAAGGTGAGAGAAGAACGGATGGGGGAGGGCTCTGGGAAAGGGGTGCTGCGGTGGGTAGGACATAGGAGAGGAGCGTGGGAGATCCAGCTCAGCTCCCTACCAGCATGTTTCTCTCCCAGAACACAGAGGATAAGGGCTGGTGGGAAGGAGAGTGTCGAGGCAGAAGAGGCGTTTTTCCAGACAACTTTGTGGTCCCACCACCCCGAGTGAGTACAGAGCTGGACACTTAGGTGGCAAAAGTTGGGAGTCCTGGCACTCACTGCACACAGAGAGAAGGGCATGGGACCCCCTAAAAGCAACCAATAGTTATGGTACTCCTTGGACCCAGCTGGAGCCTCACTCCTAAATGAGGGTGGACTTAGACATGTGGGGAGCCCCTCTTTGGATTCTAATGCTGCTTTTCTGCCTAGGTCAAGAAGCTGGTCCCTCGGACAGTAGTATCTCAGGACTCAGGTCGGTGCCTGGGGAACCTGGAATTGGGAGTGCTCTCTGGGAAACCCACCAGTCCAGTGACCTATAGACACCTGCAGTCCCCCCATGGGGAGCTCCCTCTTCTGTGGGTCAGGGCGTGGTAGGAAGTTGTGTGTGGATGTGTATGTCAGTTTGTAACTTAATATGTGAAGATTTCTCTGTGTGTCTTGGAGGGTGACTGTCCCACTTTATGGATGGCATGAGAAGGGATGTGTATTCGTGTGTCTTCCTAGTGTGTCAGTGAATAGCTCTGGGTATGCGTCTGCATGTCTGTAAGGATGTGTCCTCTTATCTTTGAATGTAATATCTGACACATGCCAAGAATAAATATGTTGTAGCTGGGCATAGTGACACACGCCTGTAATCCAAGCACTCAGGAGAGTGAGGCAGAAGGATCACTGCAAGTCCAAGGCCAGCCTCTGCTACATAATGAGTAGTTCAAGGGCAGCCTGAATTGCATAGTGAGACCCTGTCTCAAAACAACAATTAAAAAAAAAATACAGGGATGGGCATTTAGATCAGGGGTGTAAGTGCCTGCCTGGTAAACTCGAGGTTGTAAGTTGGGTCCCCAGTGCCAAAAAAAAAAAAGAATACATATGTTATACTATTAAAATAGTAGGAACCAGGCCAGGAGGCATGAAGTTGTAATTCCAGCCCTCTGGAGCCTGAGGCAAGAGGCTCATGAGTTCAAGTAAGTTTGAGGCCAACCTGGGCTACATAAAGAGATCCTGTCTCATCCAAGCAAAACAAAAATTTAATAGTAGAACTAGGAGGCGAGTTGTTCAGTGATAGAATACTTGCCTCTCCTATGCAAGGCCCTGTGTTTGAGCCCTCATACCACAAAAAAATCAAAAACCAAAACAGTGAATACCCACAATCTGTCATCCGAAAAAGAACTAACACAGCCAGTGGTTTGTATGTGCCTTTCTTTCCTGTCCACGACTTCTCCTAACCCCAAGGTAACCACTACTTTGAATTACTATGTTTACAAGTCCCTTGAGTTTGTAAGTTTTCTTATTTACAAAAATATGCGTCTAAACAATATATCAGTAAATCTCTTTTTGCTTATTTTTGTGCTTTATAAAAGGTAGCCTAGCCAGGCGTAGTGGTACACACCTGTAATCACAGCATTTGGGAGGCTGAGGCAAGAGGATTGCTGTGAGTTCGAGGCCAGCCTGGGCTACAATGTGAGTTCAAGGGCAGCCTAAACTGCATAGTGAAATCCTGTCTCAAAATGACCAAAACAAAAAAAAGGTAGCCTAAGTTATTGTCCTTTGGCCTTTGCTGTCCTCAATCAACATTATTTCTAAGATCCATCTATGTTGTGTGTAGATGTAGTTCACATCTTTTTTTTTTTTTTTTTTTGTCTTTTTGAGACAGGTTTCACTATGCAGTTCAAGCTGGCCTTGAGGTCACTTTGTAGCCCAGTCTGGCCTTGAACTCGCAGCAGTCCTCCTACCTCAGTCTCCCAAGTGCTGGGATCATAGGCATGTGTTACCACGCCCAGCTTTTTTTTTGTTTTTTTAGATAGCCTCCTATATAGTCCATACTCAGGCTGAACTTCTATGATCCAGGTTGGCCTTGAATCCACAGCAATCTTCCTTAACCTTCTAAGCTGGGATTTCAGGTGTGGGCTACCATGCCTGGCTTTTTATTTTTTAGTTAGAATTTTATTTTTTTTTTTTGCTGGGGTGTGGTGGCACACTCCTGTAATCCCAGCACTTGGGAGGCTAAGGCAGGAACATCGTTACGAGTTCGAGATCAGCCTGGGCTACAAAGTGAGCCCAAGGCCAGCCTGAACTGTATAGTGAGACCCTGTCTCAAAAAGACAAAAAAAATTTTTTTTTATTAGTATGTTTGCCAAACATAATAAATACATTCATCATTGGTTATCCTGACTCTTGGTAGCCTGCCTTGTGTCTGCCAGACCCAGAATGTATTTACTTTTTTATTAATAAATGTTTATTGAGGGGCCGGGGATTTAGCTCAGTGGCACAAGCGCCTGCTTGGCAAGCACAAGGTTGTGAGTTCAATCCCCAGTACCAAAAAAAAAGGTATAAAATAAATGTTTATTGAAAAGCAACTGTACTTCCACTTCATGGTGACAAACAAAAAGAAAGCACATCGTTTACAAGAATATTAAAATATGAAATAGTGGTAAATCTCACCACAAAACTTACAAGACCTAGTTACAGAAAACAGGGTGTATTTTATTTTTGCTTTTACCTTTTCCTCTCTTTTGTTCTGCCCAAGTTCATTCTGCAGAGTCAGTTGCTCCCTCACCTGTTCACCCTTCATTTTTCAAATAAACTTTGGCACTGTTAAAAAATAAGTAAGTGAACCAGGCATGGTAGTTCATGCCTGTAATCCTAGCATTTTTGAGGCTGAGGCAGGAGGATGGCCTCAAGTTTGAGGCTAGCCTGAACACAGTGAGACCCTGTCTCAAAAAAATAAATAAATTCATGAAGAACTGGTGTATACATATATACCTCATTTTGATCCTTTTTACTTCCCATTCCTCACCCCTCTTTCTTATCTCCCCCATTCTCAGATCCCCTCCCCATTTCCACACAGTCTGTCTTCCTATTTCCTATCATTTATCTTGTATTTTGCCATTTAAATAATTTATACTTTGGGTTTCACATACAAGAGAGACCATGCAATATTTAACTTTGCTTGTCTGATATATTTCACTTAACATTATAGACTCAGGGTGTATCCATTTTTCTACAAATGACTCAAATTTATCCTTCATAGCTGAGTAGTTCTCCATTGTGTATAAATACCACATTTTTTTTGTTGGAATTCAGTTCTTTATATAAAGTCCTTTGTAGAAACAAAACAGAATTAAAAATAAAACAAAAAGAAAGGGGAGGGCAAAATTTAAAAAAGAAAAGAAAAAGAAAGGAAAAGGAGAGAAGTTAAGAGGACTCATTGCTTCTCTGACTTCTCTTCGGTCTCCTCTCCAGGGTCCTTATTCTCCTTCTTCACAGAGAGATCTTCTAGCTTTTCAGCTACTTTTTCCACGTTATCATTTTTGCCCAGTCCTTTTTTTCTCTCTCTCTTCAGTCTCTTTCCTGCATTCTTCAAACTTTGTTTTAAATTTCTGTGCATTCTCAGCCTTTAGGAAGCTCAGGCTTGGGGTACTCATCGGCAAAGTCAGCATGGGTATTCCAGACCCAGGCACGGTCGCTGCTAGCACTTGGCTTTAGCTCCATCCTGGGCGTGATCTAGTGGTTGGCGCAGATCTTCAGGGTCTTGTCCCTCCTCATGAGGAGGCAGATGGTCCCCTTATCCTGATGCTTTAGGAGTTTGACGTCACCAGTGCCTCATTCCTTCCACTCTGGGCTATCATTCTCTGAAGCAAATCGGAACAACTTTGCTTGCATTTTAAAAAGTTCTTCCTAATCTTCCTCCAGTGTTTTAATTTCTTGCTCAGGACAAGAAATTATTGGTTCAAACTGGGGATCATGGTTGGACTCCTCTGCATTCTCAGTGGAGGGAGGTATCATGGTCCTCATGAGTATCCTTGGCGGCCGCCATGGGGGCAGAGCGGCAGCGGCTCGGCTAGCTCCGTCATTGAAAAATATGGAACTGCTTCACGAATTGTGTGTTATCCTTGCACAGGGGCCATGCTAATCTTCTCTGTATTGTTCCAATTTTAGTATATGTGCTGCTGAAGTGAGCACATTTTCTTTTTCTTTTTTTTTTTTTTTTTGCGGCAGCAGGTATCGAACTCACCACCTCACGCTTGCCAGGCAGGCGCTTAGGCTGCTGAGCTAAATCCCCAGCCCTTGTGTTTTTGAGACAGGGTCACACTATGCTGTTCAGGCTGGCCTTGAGCTCACTTTGTAGCCCAGGCTGGTCTCAAACTCACAACGATCCTCCTGTCTCAGCCTCCTGAGTGTTGGGATTACAGGAGTGCACCACCAGGCCCGGCTATAGCACCACATTTTCTTTATTCATTCATCTATCAAAGAACATAGGCTGCTTCCAAGATTTAGCTATTATGAATTGTGCTGCTATAAAATTGGGTACACATGTATTACTGTGGTATGATAACTATAATCTTTGTGGAAGATACCCACAAAGGGGTATAGCTGGGTAAAATGGAATTTTTTTTAAAAAGAGGGTAACAATGGTTAATACATTGAGTCTTGTTATCTTTAGTTACTCAGAATACAAGATATTGGCATCAAGTGGAATTTCTGTTTTTAGCCTTAGTTTTGTAAGTACAAGTTTGCAGTATATGATTATACATTGTGGGAAATTGGCACATGTACATATCATATCTTAGTTCTCTTTTGATCTCCTTTCTCTCCTTTCCCTCTCTGCTCTTGATTTACATTTCTATAATGGCCAAAGGTGCTGAACATTTTCTCTTGTACCTGTTGGCCATTTGTACTTCTTCTTTTGAAAAGTGTCTATTCATTTTAATTGCCCACTTTTTGATTGGGCCTTTTATTTTGGAGGACCTAAGTTTTAGAAAAAAAAAATTTTTTTTTTGTGGCACTGGGGATTGAACTCATGACCTCGAATTTGCCAGGCAGACACTTAGGCCACTGAGCCAAATCCCTGACCCTTGTCTTTTTGAGACAGGGTCTCACTATGCTGTTCAGGCTGAACTCACTTTGTAGCCCAGGTTGGTCTCGAACTCCCAATGATCCTCCTATCTCAGCCTCCCAAGTGCTGGGATTACAGGTGTGAGCCACCTGGCTAAAATTCTTTATATATTCTAATAGACTATATAAAGAGAAGAATTTGTAGAATATCAGTAGGTTGGCTCTTTATTCTGTTGGTTGTTCCTTTTCCTTTGTTGTACAGCTTTTTTTTTTTTTTTTTGGTACTGGGAATCAAACTCATGACCTCATGCTTGCCAGGCAGGTGCTGTGCCGTTGAGCTATATCCCCAGCCATTTCTGTTTTTATATCTAGGTCTTTGATCCATTTTGATTTGATTTTAGTACAGGGTGAGAGGTGTAAGTCACTATTCACTCTTCTGCACGTGGATCACCAGTTTGTCAAGCATGCATTGAAGAGATGATCTTTCCAGAATATGCTTTTGGCCTCTTTGTCAAAGATAGATGGCTGTGGGTTCTGAGGTTTCTGCATCAATTCTGTTCCATTGAGCAACATGTCTGTTTCTGAGCCAGTACTGGCTTTAGATGTAGTTCATTTCTTTGTCTCTACTATATAATATACCTGGTAGTGAATTTATCATAATTTGTGTATCTGGTCTCCTGACGTCAGACATTGTAGTTATTTCTGTCTTTTTACTATCTCAAATAGTGTTGCCTTGAACATTCCTGTCTCTTCTGGTGTTTGGACACATAGTATCTCTAGGGTGTAACCTAGGAGAGGCACTACTTGATTGTATGATAAGTGAATGTTCAACTTTGACCTTGTGCTTGCCACGCAGGTGCTTTTGCCAATGAGTTAAATCCCCAGCCCTTGAATGTTCAACTTTTATGAGATAAGGTCTAATTGATTTTATTTATTTATTTTTCTTGGGGATACCAGGAATCGAACTCATGACCTTGTGTTTTCCAGGCAGGTGCTTAACCCGCTGTGCTATATCCCTGGTCCCTTTCTAATTGATTTTAAAGTGACTGTATTCTTTAACATTATTGTCAGTTAGTAAGGAAGAGCTTATTGATCTATATTCTCTTGCCCAGCATGTGCTGGGCAAATGCTGGACCATTAAGCTAAATCCCCAAAAAGAAGAAAGCAGTAGGGGTTGAGAGATCATAGCTTACTGACTGCTGGTCTAAATAATATAAGGCAAAGATTGTCAGACTGAAATAAAACCAAGATCTCTTGTACATATACTGTGTACAAGAGAGACTAAAATGCCGGGTGTGGTGGCTCACGCCTGTAATCCCAGCACTTGGGAGGCTGAGACAGGTGGATGGTTGTGAGTTTAAGACCAACCTGGACTATAAAGTGAGCTCAGGGACAGCCTGAACGGCATAGTGAGACCCTGTCTCAAAAAGACAAGGGCCGGGGATTTAGCTCAGCGGCCTAAGCGCCTGCCTGGCAAGTGTGAGGTCATGAGGTCAATCCCCTGGTGTCGTAAAAAAAAAAAAAATTCAAATAATTCTGCAAATTCTCTGTTCCATTATTTCAGAAATATGTCAATATACATATATGCTAAATATATGTATATATAGGGGCCAGGGATATAGCTCAGTAGCACAGTGCCTCCCTGGCAAGTGCAAGGTCTTGAGTTCGATTCCTGGTACAAATATATATATACATATATTTTTTTTTCTTTTTTTTTTTTTTTTGCAGCACTGGGGATAGAATTCGTGACCTTGTGCTTGCCAGGCAGGCACTTAGGCCACTGAGCTAAATCCCTGGTCCTTGTCTTTTTGAGACAAGGTCTCACTATGCTGTTCAGGCTGCCTTGAGCTCACTTTGTAGTCCAGGCTGATCTTGAACTTAAAACAATCCTCCTGTCTCAGCCTCCCAAGTGCTGAGATTACAGGCCTGTGCCACCGGGCCCAGTTTATAGTTTTTCTTTCATAGAAGAATGCTTTTTATATTTTTAATATTTTTATATTTATTAATCTCCACATATATTACATTAAAACATTTTTTGAAATAAAATTCATATGGAAAATACAAAATATTAAGAGGATCAGGGATGTAGCTGTGTTCAAGGCCCTGGATTCAATCACCAGTACCATGAAAAAAAGCATTGTAACTGCAGATATGGCTGAAATGAAAAGAATCATAAGAGAATACTATGAACAACTTTACACAAATAATTAGAAAATTTTAATTAAGTAGATAATTTAAAAATGTAACTCACCCAAACTGACTCAAGAAGTTTAGCTCTCATTAAAAAAAAAAAATAGGGAGAGAGAGAATTTTAGCCTGACTTCTCCATAACTATTAAAGAACTGAAATAGCTGGGTGTGGTGCCACATGCCTGTAATCCCAGCACTCAGGAGGCTGAGGCAGGAGACTCATATCAAGTTTGAGACCAGCCTGGGCTACAAAGTGAGCTCAAGGCCAGCCTGAAATGCATAGTGAGACCCTGTCTCAAAAGGACAAAAAAAAAAAAAAAAAAAAAAAAAAGAAAGAAAGAAGAAAGAAAGAAAAGAAACTGAAATAGGGGCCTGGGATATCAAAAAGACAAAAAAAAGGAAGGAAGGAAAGAAAGAAAAAAAAAGAAAGACAGAAAAGAAACTGAAATAGGAGCCTAGGATATGGCTCAGAGGCACAGCACCTGCCTGGCAAGCAAAAGGCCCTGAGTTTGATTTCTGGTACCAAAAAAAAGAAACAAATAGTTTAAACAACTCTTCCCATAATGAAAAAAAAAATAAGGTTATGTGAATCTACAGGGAAATTTTACCAGCTTTCAAAGAAAGATGATTCCTATCTTAGATCTAATGGATGTGTAAAAACAGAACATGTACTCCTTAGCTCCCTGTGGGTCTGCTCTAAGTCCGATGAAGATGGTACAAAATGCAAAACTCTTAAGAAACACTGAGGAGGTATTTCAGCAGCACTGCCAAGATCATAAGCCATGTGCAAGCTGGATTTATTCCAAGAATGCAAGGGTAGCTTAGAAAACTACAAACGTCATTCATCACACATTGAAAGATTAAAGGAGAAAACACATGTAATCATTTCAAAAGACTCAGATAAACAATTTGGGTCCAGGTATGGTGACTCAGGTTTGGAATCCCAACAATTTAGTGATTTAGCAAGACCCTGTTTCAAAAATCAAAAACCAGGTTTGGTGGCACATACTGTAATCCTAGCAGGAGGCTGAGGCAGGAGGAGTGTTAGAGGTTTGAGACCAAGCTGGACAACATACAAAGCTGAAGGTCAACTTGGACTACAGAGGGAGACTCTCAAAAAGCCACCCTCCCCAAATTGTTTATCTGAATCTTTTGAAATGATTAAAAATTTAAGAATGATTTAATTTTTCTTGTCTCAGCAAGTGGTACTTGGATAAGATGGGGCACACTGGGAAAAGGGCAGGTTCAGGGGTGGGGAGCAGGAGCTCAGGTTTGGGTGGCAAGTGTGTGATGCCATTGGGTCCAAGTGGGATTACTGAGAGAGCAGTCAGACATGAGTCTGGAGTCCAAGAAAGAGGAAAGGGCTAGAGACGGAAATTTGGGAGTCGCTGCTTACTGATGATATTTAAACTCATAAACCTGGGTGAGGTCTTTTAGGGAGTAAATGAGAGACAGAAAATGAAGTTTAAGCTTAGACTGGAAGGGAAGAAGTTGTAGCCATGGTCTAGGAAAGAGGTGAGATCAAAACCAGGCACTGGCAGCAAGGAGGAAACAGGTCTTGAGAGTGGATAAAAACTTGGTGTGAGAGCTAGTGGTGCATACCTGTAATCCCAGCATGTAGCAGGCTGAAGCAGGAAAGATCACAAGTTCAAGCCCAGCCTGGCTTGACAACTTAGTAAGACTTTGACTCAGAATAAAACAGGGCGAGGGATGTGGCTCAGTCCTGGCTTCAGTCCCCAGTTCTAAAGAAAAAAATAAGGCAGACTATGGAGCCATCTGCAGTCCACCCTGATAGCCCCCTGCTAGCTGTCCCTTCGGAGTCCTCCCACAGTTTCCTAAGCCCAGGTGGTGAGTGGTCCATGGTCTGAGGTGAGTCTTCTGTCCACAGTCCCTGCCCAGTGCACGAGATGGGGCCAGTGACAGGTGGATGGATAAGTGAATGAACAAACTCTTTCCTACTCTGTCTTCTCAGTTCCTAAGGAACCAAAGAAACTGATGGCCAGAACATCCCTCTCTCCTGTCAAGAGGCTGGTGACAGCTCCCACTGGGCCCAGCAAAGCCAAGTAAGGAGCAAGTGGGAGGCGGCAGAGGAAGTGCTCCTCTCTGCCCTCCTCCCTGAGGCCTGATGGGGATGTGTTCTAGGACACCCTATGGAGACAGTCAGAGGCGCCCCTCCCGGGATGCAGGTGAGAACTTTCTTCCTCCAGTGGATGCGGGCAGGGCTGGGAGACAGGGATAGGGAGAGGGACAGAGATGGGAAGAGATTGGGGGTTGGGATGGGTCCCTCAGTTCTGCTCTCACAGGCTCCAGTGGCAGCTTCCTCAGTGGGGGTCCGGGGCAACCTGGCAGAAAGCGACCCAAAACCCAGGCTCCCCGGCAGCACTGTGCACCCGGTCAGGTGAGAGGCCGAGACATGGGCGGGTGTGGTACTAGGCTGAGGCTGATTCCCAGAGGTGTGGTGTGCAAGGGTGAAGGACCCCAGGCAAGGGGAAAGAGACTTGACTCTTTCAGGTATCCAGGCCTCTGCTGAGACTCTGTCCCCATCACCACAGAGGGGAGATCACAGCAGCTTGGCAAAGACCCCTTGTGTAACTAGAACCCCGACATTGGACAAGACCCCCACCAAAGAGAAGACCCTATCTTCAAATAAGGTCCCCAATCCAGAGAAGACCCCATCTCCAAATAAGGTCCTCAGTGCAGAGAAGACCCCAGACGCTGTCAAAGTCTCCAATCCAGAGAAAACCCTGACTTTGGAGGAGAAGGCCTCCACCCCAGAGAAGACCCTGACTCTGGATAAGGCCTCCACCCCAGAGAGGGTCTTTTCTATGGATGTGGTCCCTGTCTTAGAGGTTCCACCTAAGGATGAAGCTCTTGGCCCAAAGGTGGCCCCCACCCTAGAAAAGCTCACGACCCCACAGCAGGTGCTTCCTGAAGAGGTCTCCCTGGGAGAGTGCGCTCCATCCCAGTGCTTCTCTCCTGAGGAAGGCCTGCAGGGGGTCCAGGATCTGGTGGCCATGGGGACTGAAGCCCAAGAAGAGGTCCCCAAACCAGAGGAGGCTCCCCTGCACCCCAGCGCCTCAGAGACATGCTATTGTGTGAGGAGCCAGGGGGTCAGCACCGTGTTGCACGAAGAGTCCAAATCCCAGCCGGGGTCGGTGTCTGCCCCTGAGAAGGCCTGGCCCGCGCAGGAGGCCGAAGCTCTCCGGAAGGAGGCACCTGTAAAGGAGGAGCCTACCCCAAAAGACTCCAAAGAGCAAGGAGTCCCTGAGCCCCACACCCCACACACTATCAAGCAGCCTCCAGACCCCCAGGAGACTCCCGCCCTCCATTCCCTGGTTGTGCAAAGCTCTGGAAACAAGAATGTCGGGGTGTCCGTGATGTCGCTAATGCACGAGATGACGTCTCTCAGGAGCGCCCTGGAGGGTCTGGAGCTGCAGCTGGAGTAAGTGGGTAGGGATGGGGATGGCGCGGGCTGCCGGGGAAGGGAAGGGCGCGGCTGCCCTCACCTGGGCCCCGTGTCCACAGAAGGAAGATAGCTGAGGTCTGGGAGGAGCTGAAGAGCGAGCGGGAGAAGCGCCGCTCGCTGGAGGTGCGTGGAGAGCCGGGCGGGGCGGGGCGGGGCGGTCCCGGGCTCTGACGCCTTCTCCCCACTAGGTTCGGATGATGCAGACGACCCCGAAGTCCCCGACGCGGGGCTTCAAACACGCGGAGACGCAGACGCACTGAGAAGACCGCCGGGCCGCCTGGCCTCGGCCACTCGCGTCATTACATACCACTTGGGGAAACGCAAGAAAGTAAACTCTGCGGTGCGGACGATGACGAGTCGGCTGGGTCTGTGCGGGGCGGGGCCTGGCCGCCGCGCTCTGAGCCTCCGCATTCCTGGCGGTCTCTCCCGGGCACATCTGGCCAACATGTGGCTCCCATTACCGTTCCCAAGGCCTGCGCGCGGCTATTTTTATCCACTGGGCGGTGGGGGTTGGGGGTTAAGGGTGTCTCTTTCGGAAGCCAGGCCCTCGCTGGAGACAGCGAGCAGGACGGACCAGCGGCCGGATCCGAAATCCAGCCGGGGGGGTGGGGGCGGGGACAGCGGGCTAGATCCGGAATCCAGCTGTGCCCTGGGTGGGCGCATTCTGCACCGCCCAGGTGGCCTCACTGCCCGTGGCCCCTCACTTGGACGTGTCTTGGCCCAGACGTCAACGCCAGTAGCCCCAGGCACACATGGTTATACTGGGGTTAACAGCGCCTGGAAGGTTCGGGTCCCCAGACCCAGCTGTGCGTGGCTGCAATGACACATGTGCCGGGACATTAGGGGGACAGGATGAAGCGTGGTCAGGTACTTAGCGGTAAGGAATGCACTTGGGCGTGAGGAATGCCTGACGGTTGCCTAGTGTGCCGTCAGTCAGGTGTTTTGCTTTTCTGCATCCGTGAAGGGGGCACAAGGATGGGAAAGGTGCGACCTAGTAAGGAGTCGAGTGGGGACTCAGCCCTGGGACACCCCCGCAGGAAGGAGCCTGGAAATCCCGAGAGACAGAGGTAACCGAGGGAGAAACTGAGTCACTGAGAATGCAGCTTTCATTGGTCACCGGTTCCTAAAGGTGGCTGCCTTGCAGACCCCGCCCCCGCCCCCAGGGTCTTCTGAAAGGACGGGGGAAAGGTGCCTCTCAGAAGGCGGAGGTCCGTAGGTCCGTGTCCCTAGCACCAGACAGGTGGGGAGGCAGAGGCAGTGCAGAGGTCCGGGGGCAGATCTGGGCTCAACTGCTGTCCAGTGCTCAGGCCGCCCAGGCATCAGTAATAGTGCATGCGGCCCAGCGTGCCCGTCCCCGTGGGGCCGGGACCCAGCGTGCCGGTGCCCAGCAGGTCCGGCTGCCCCGTACGCCAGATCTCCCGCAGGATGCGCTCGCGCTCCTCCAGCCGCTGCGCGCGCTCCAGCTCCTCCGCCGAAGTGAAAACATTGACGCTGAGAGGCCCGTCGGGCTCCACGGCCAGCTCGGGGCCTGGCAGCGTGTCGTCCGGACCCAGCCGAGTCATCGTGTCCTCGTCCTCGTCGTCGTCGTCGTCGGGGTCCAGGGTGCTGCCGCGGGGGTCCCGGCAAGGAGCGGGGTCCCGGGGCCGCGGGCGGGGCGCGCAGGAGATGCTGATGACCAGGAGGCACAGGGTCAGCAGCAGCCCGAAGCAGACGCCCAGCACGAAGTAGAGGCCAAAACTCTCGGGGTTCGCTGGGGGCAGAGGGCAGAGGTTATGAAGGGGCCCTGGCGGGCAGGAGTCTGGGTTTGGGGAAAGGACCGTGACCCCTGTTTGCAGGAGAGTGGAGAACCGGCGTCGGGCAGTGACGGTGGGGGCGCTGGGGTGTGCGGGTGCGTGGTGCGTAGAGGGGAGCGCGGGGGGGCGGGGGCGGTGACGAGGAGGACCCGGGCCCCCCAGGCTCGCAGCCGGCCCTCACCACGGATGTGCGCGTAGGCGGCCAGGCTGTTGCTGAGCAGCTCCATGTCCCTTCGGGGGGCGTCCATGCTGCTCGGGGTGCGGTTCCCAGGCCTGCCTGCGGGGTCAGTGAGGTCAGCTCCTCCCCAGGCCCGAGCGGACCCCGCCTCGCTCGCTGCTCGGGCCGCTGCCCTCCCTGGAGGAGCCGCCCCAGCTTCCAACCCGAAGCGAGCGGCTCTCTCACTGTCGCAGCCCTGGGCCCCGTTAGGGGGAGTCCTTCCTTCCTCTGGGCGCCGACGCCCCTCATCCCGGGGAGCACCGGCGGCACTGCCCCCGGGGGGGTCTCGAGATGAGGCCGGGTCCCGCGCCTCGACGCGGGATGGAGAGTAGAGACCGCGCGGGCAGGGACAGCCGCCTCCCCTTGCCGTCCAGCCCGCCCGCCAGGGCCCAGCGCCCCAGCCACTCACCGTCAGCGTCCCGCTTCCCGGCCGCCCGACCCCCGCGGGTCCCGCGTCCCTCCCGGCGGCCGCATACACCCGGGGCCCCGCGCTCCCGCCGCGTGCGCTCCCGCCCGGCCCGGTCCCCGCGGCGGCGGCGCAGGCCGAGCACCGGGATGTGGACCAGCGGGCGGAAAGTTTCCTCGGAGGAAAGAGGAGGGACGCGACGGGACGGGGCTGGGCGGGGCGGGGCGGGGGAGGCGGGGAGGAAGAGCGCCAGAGGAAGGGGAGGGGGTGCCCTCCCGCACAGGAAGCCGCTGGGGAGGCCGCTGCAGGGGCGCCCCCAGGCCAGTAATAACAACTCTGTTATTCTTAAACTGCCCTTCTGCCTAGGTGCGGGCGGTGGGCTAACCCCTGGCGGCCGCCTTTCATTTAAGCCTAACGACCTTACAATGCGGGTGTGTATCGTCATCCCCACTTGGCAGATAAAGTAAACTGAGTCATGGAGAGACTCACAGTCAAAACTTCTCTGTACCTTCATTATCTTATGAGAGTGAGGGAGGTTCTACAGCGCTCAGGCTCTCTAGGCCCCCCCAGTGTTTCCCAGACCACACCGAGGTCGTCAGCACCCCAGCCCCGCCTCCAGGGCCAGGTCTTAAGTGTGTCCAGCTGGCCGAGCTCTGCTGAGGTCTCCTTGGGTTAATGATTGTTGGGCCAGGCCGGGCAGACTTGCAGACCCCAGCGTGGGGCCTCTGGTGTCTCTGAGCTCCTAAAGATGAGCCCTGCAGAATGCGCCTTTGCGTACCTGCCGGCGCACACGTGCGCGCCCACCTGGGCTCAGGCTGCTGCCTACAATGGTTGGCGTGATCAGTATGCAGCTGGCAGCCTTCTCTCTGTCCAGCAGGGCCTCTCTGGGTGCTGGAGCTGGAGTGAGGGGGAGGCCTTCTTGGCCAGAGCCTTAGGGAGGAGGAGGGAAGGAAGGGGAGAGGAAATTGCAGGCATAGCTGAAGGCGCTGCCTGAGGCCTGTGGGCCAGTGACCCCCCTCCCTGTCCAGTGAGGCTGCAGACCCTCACTCCCCCAGTCTTGAGAGGA